>JAVJIF010007050.1:0-242301 GCA_038442645.1 Agave tequilana
CCTTTGCATAGGACCAAATGCATCCAACACACCATGGAATCTGTAGAAGGGGCCATTTTGGTGATCCCACCATCCAAACAAGGTTAATTACCAATAATATTTGGCAGAGCCCAACCACGAGGGCCACAGTCACAGATTCAAGTTCAGACTCAGACACCCACAATTCTTCTATTACGTGCGACCAGCGCGCCATATTATGAAGAAAATGAGGTACAACTTAAAGCATGGAGAGGCCGAAAATTTCAGAAAAGGAAGGCGTAGTTTGCTGCATAACTTTATGCCAAAAGGGAAACTGCAAATTACTATGATAACACACGCAGGGGGTTGGGATACGTTACGCCCACACCGTCAGCAACGGTTCAATTCAAGGATGACGAACCAATTCCATCACATTCTGCCTCTTCCTCCGAGTGGGACTCAGATATCAGTGTGGGGATGATTTTCAAGAATCTCACTGTTAATATGACTTCAAGTAGTCAATTGGAGCCAGCGGAAGCTACTGATGAGGAACCATGGGCTCAGCAATTAGATCTCCAATGGGAAAAGCGATTCGAACTGCGCGAACCGCCTACTGAAGATAAGGTGATGCAGTCTACTTGTAGTCAAGATCACCCTAAACCCATTTTATAAGTGAAAGCTTATCACTTATGAAAAAAAGAATTAATAATACTCGTGAAGGAGTATATAGACGTTTTCGCATGGAACTACAAAGAATGCCCGGACTTGATCCACAAGTAGCCATGCATCGTCTAAACATCAAACCTGACGTCAAGCCAGTCAAGCAGCAACAACGTCGGTTTCGCCCGAACATTATGGAGGCTATTGAAGTCGAAGTTCATAAGCTCATTGCATGTGGCTTCATATAGGAGGAACAGCATCCAGATTGGTTTCTAATATCGTTCCCGTCCTCAAGAAGAATGGGAAAATATGGATCTGCATCGACTACCATGATCTCAATACAGCCTGTCTTAAAGACGAATTCCACTGCCTATCACCGACGTTATGATTACAATCCTGTGGGGATTTGAAAGAATCTTTATGGACGGCTTTTCAGGGTACAATCAGATCAAAATATACCCCGACGACGAGAAACATACTTCGTTCTGAACACCCTTGGGGGTATACTGCTACACTGTGATGCCTTTCGGGCTAAAGAACGCCGGAGCAACCTATTAGCGGGCAATGGGTACAATCTTCCGCGATCATCTCTGAAAAACGATAGAATGCTATGTCGACGACCATTGCTGTAAAAAGCTGCAATAAGAATGACCATCTTCGTGACTTGAGAACGATGTTCGACATAATGCGGGCTCATCAAACTGAAAATGAATCCGACAAAATCTTCTTGAGAGTTTTGAGTGGCAAATTCCTTGGGTTTATTGTTACATCAAAAGGAATTCATCTTAACCCAGACAAAGTAAAAACCATTCAGAACATGCACCCACCTAGGAATCTCAAAGAGCTTAGAGGCTTGTAAGGTAGACGGCTTATATTAGAAGATCATCGCAAATCTCTAAGGCCGCTGTCAACCGTTCACCGAATCATGAAAAAGGGTGCTCCTTCGTATGGGATCAAGCTTGCCAGGAAGCTTATGAAGACATCAAGAGAATCTCACAAAATCTCGAGTCTTAGTGGCTCCCACATCAGGGAAACCATTCTTACTTTATGTGAAAGCTATGGACCATTTCTTGGTGCCCTCTTGCTCAAAGGACGACAATGGCCACGAACAGGCCATTTTATCTGATCAGGACTCTGATAGGAGCGGATCTCGCTATAATCCTATCGAGAAGGAGTGCTTAGCTCTTGTCTTTGCTGTTCAGAAGACACGACATTATTTGGTCGGCCAAATCATACATGTCATCTCTAGAGTGAATCCTTTGCGTCTTCTCATGACGAAGCCAGGATCATTGAATTCAAGATTAGCTAAATGGGCGCTTCTTTTGTCTCAATACGACATGATCTTTATCCCTCAAAAGGCGGGTTAAAGGCCAGCCCCTCGTGAAGTTCTTGGCCGCTCATCCAGTCCCAGAGAACTCAAAACTTCACGAAGATATTCCAGATGAGTCTTTGAGTCTAATATAACTTCAGAGGAATGAAGTTTGGCAGATGTTCTTCGATGGAGCATCATGAATAGCCCTAAAGGCAGAATCATCGACGGTGTGGGGTTGTGTTTATCTCTCCACAAATCACGTCCTCCTAGAGCATTCTCTCTGAAGGAATCATGCTCCAACAATGTAGCGGAATATAATGCTCTGCTCATTGGCCTTCAGCTCGCCCACGGAATGGGGGTACGCTACCTCGAAGCTTACAACGATTCAAAACTGATTATCAATCAGGTTAAGGGAGAATATGAGGTCGTCACGAAGATTTGGTGCCTTATTATCACACAGTCATCGAATTGGCTAATCTGTTTGATGGCTTTTACATCAGGCACGTATCTCGATCTCAGAATACTAAGGCAGATGCTCTTGCTGCGTTAGCAACAACGCTAGCGCTGCCAGTCGACACCGAGTATCACCTTACAGTGGCGACTCGATACCTGATCTGCTCTAAACATATGTTAAGAACCAGAGAGATCTATAATATCTCGACGGATCTTGAGCTGAGGGATGGCGATTTCCTTTCATCGACTATGCTCTACATGGTATGTACCTGACGATCCTAAAGAAGCGGCATCTATCAGACGAAGGTCTCTCCATTTTTACTATGATCCACTCTAAAGACACTTACCGTCGTTCATATGACGGTGTCCTCCTCCGTTGCCTTTCTAATTCAGAGGCGCAGGAAGTGCTTAAAGAAGACACGACGGCATATACAGAGCTTATCAGCCAGGTCTAAAACTAAAGACAAGATTGCATAGGCTTGATATTATTGGCCAACATGATAGCCGATGTCATCCAATATGCATGAAGGTGTAAAGCATGCCAATTCAAGCGGACTTCATACACCAGCCTCGGGAGTTGCTCCATCCAACTGTTACTTCATGGCCATTTGAAGCATGGGGCATCGATGTCGTAGGGCCAATCAGCCGCCTCGACAAAGGGTCACTGGTTTATCTTAGCAATACTTTTCAAAGTGGGTAGAAGCCATACTACTGGTTGAAGTCAAACTTCTAACGGGTCAATTTCATCAAACACCATGTCATCCATCAGTTTGGTGTCCCTAGGCGGATCATCCATGATAACGGTCCCCAATTCATAAAGCCAGGTATTCTATCAATTCTGCGATAAATACCGAATTCAGAATGTGGCTCAACTACCTATAATCCCACC
The DNA here is from genome assembly GCA_038442645.1 of Agave tequilana. Lineage (NCBI taxonomy): Eukaryota > Viridiplantae > Streptophyta > Magnoliopsida > Asparagales > Asparagaceae > Agave > Agave tequilana. The sequence continues at coordinate 3,273 of JAVJIF010007050.1, forward strand.
ACTAATGGCTTGGCGGAAGCATTCAACAAGACGGTCATCAAGTTACCCAAAAAGTTCGTCTCCTCGAATAAGCGAGATTGGGACGAAAAGCTTGGTGAATGTCTTTAGGCCTACCGAACCACAGTTCAGACCCCGACAGGCAATACGCCTTTTTTTCTGGTACGGGTGTGTGAAGCAGTCATACCGTTAGAAATCCAGATGCCGTCATTATGAGTTGCTCTGACCACTAAGATCACATCAGAGGATAATGATCGGTTGCGTCAAGAGCTCGAAGCCTTGGATGAGAAGCGGTTACAAGCTCAGCAGCACATCGAGTTGTATCAAGCCGAATCTCAAAAGCCTTCAACAAGAAGGTCAAACAAAGAGTCTTCCAGAAAAGGAGATTGGTTTTAGCCGTCAGACGATCGATGATCATGACGCACAAAACCAAAGGCAAATTTCAGCCTAAATGGGAAGGACCGTTTGTAATAGAAACAGTCTATTCAAACGGAGCATATCGCCTTATGATTTCAGATGACGATTTACTCATGATGGCGATCAATGGCAAGTTCTTAAAGAAGTATTATCCTTGATTAAGGATCCTTCTCATGATCAAGTTAACATTACACTCTGATCAAAACCTTCAAATCCAAGGTACACATAAAGAGCTCTCTCTTCCTCCAAATGGGATCATACAACCATAAACCAGTAGGAACCTGGTCATACACTGGTTGTCCCAAAGGAGAATCAAGGTACACATATGCTAACCCAATGATCCAACACCTTTAACGGTTAAGGATAGAGGAAAATGTTGGCCTTTAAGCCCAACATAAGTCCTCGACAACTCATCATGCTGAGGGAATAGCATGGCTAACCGACTCAAACGGTAGTTGGTAAAGGCATATCAAACCCGTTGACAGCTGAGGATTTGCTAAAAATCCTAAGGGACCTATTCCCATTTGATTCCTCTCCAAAATCGCTTACCAATTCTCATCCATAGAATGGGAAGACCACATAAAAAGATTTTTCCATCATTTCGCTGTTACGTTAACACTAAACCTATACAGTGATTTCCTCGTTTCTCCCCGTGAGAACAAGACCCCTTTCATGCTATGTTTAACAGTATAACCTTTGGCATCCATTTCGTTATTACGTTAACACTAAACCTATGACAGTGATTTCCTCGTTTCTCCCGTGAGAACGAGACCCCTTTATGCTATGTTTAACAGTAAAACCTCTGGCATCCATTTCGCTGTTACGTTAACACTAAACCTATGACAGTGATTTTCTCATTTTTTCCCGTGAGAACGAGACCTTTCATGCTATGTTTACAGTATAACTCTGGCATCCATTTCGCTGTTACGTTAACACTAAACCTATGACAGTGATTTCCTCATTTCTCCCCGTGAGAACGAGAACCCTTTCATGCTACGTTTAACAGTATAACATCTGGCATCCATTTCGCTGTTACGTTAACATAAAACTATGACAGTGATCTCCTCGTTTTTCGCAATGAAATCGAGACCTTTTTCCAAATCCCATCAAAACTTTGAGCTTGGTGGCTTCTCAAATGGTTATTCATTGCAACCTCTGAAGGCAGATAGCCAAGTCTCATTTTCAGTCCGACAAGGACTATTTCTTTGTCATCATATGACAGAACTTCGAGCTTGGTGGCTTCTCAATCGGTTATGTCATTGCGACCTCTGAACCGACAGATAGCCAAGTCTCACCTTTCAGTCCGTCAAGGACTAGTTCGAGCTTGGTGGCTTCTCAATCGGTTATGTCATTGCGACCTCTGAACCGGCGGATAGTCAAGTCTCATCTTTCAGTCCGACAAGGACTATTTGTCATTACATGACAGAACTTCGAACTTGGTGGCTTCTCAATCGGTTATGTCATTGCGACCTCTAAACCAGCAGATAGCAAGTCTCACATTTCAGTCCGTCAAGGACTACTTCGAGCTTGTGGCTTCTCAATCGTTTATGTCATTGCGACCTCTGAACCGGCGGATAGCCAAGTCTCACCTTTCAGTCCTTCAAGGACTACTTTGAGCTTGGTGGCTTCTCAATCGATTACGTCATTGCGACCTGTGAACAGGCAGATAGCCAAGTCTCATTATTCAGTCCAGTAAGGAATATTTCTCAAAGGGCTGTGATACAACTTGAAAGCGAGAATTTAGAAAATAAAACAAGTTAGAAATACAACAGGGGAGTCAAAATAAAATCACTTTCATTAAGAGGGATACATGAAGGCACATATTACAAGCTATGATGGTGCTTCATAAGATTTGATTCATCCTTCAAGAATGGCCAGCCTTGTCTTCCTATCATCAGCAGCCCTGACAAGCACCTGCGACCTCAGCTCAGCCTCATTAAAGCTCGCCGTCTGGGCCCAAGCGAGCTTCAACTTCAACCAAGGTTATCCTCTGGGCTAGCTCTTGCCGCAAGAGTTCGTTATTTGAGCCCTAAGCTGCTCGAGCCAGACAGCCTCTTCAAGACGCACTGGTTTAGTCTTGGAAAAGAAGATTTGCCTTTCTAATCATCTCCTTGGCCTTTCATTTTATTTTCAGCGTCAAGAAGAGCACTGCTGGAAGCGTCTATGGCGTCCCCGAGCTCTACCTTCCTTATCTCTAAGGATTTCAAGTCAAGAAAGAACTGGCTTAGTGGCTTCCTGAGCAGCAAGATGAGCTTCATGCATTTGAGCAACAGGGTGCGCAAGCTGCTCGTTAACTGAAGACTCCAGGTTCGAATGGTTAAGACGGTGCCATTCGTCTACATCCCTCTCAAGTGGTCCACCAGAAGTTCTAATGCAGCGGTCTGGTCATCCCCTCCAAAGTCTCGGATACTCTCTATGCTTCGGGAGAGGACCACTTTAAAGCAGAGAATGAGGCAGTCGAGCCTTTCAAAATCAAAGCGATGGACCGCTTCAAGCTCTTATAAAAGCTATCGACTAACTCAGCCGCAAATTCATTCTCGACCTCAATCACACTTGGCAGATGAGCAGCCCCTGAAGATTCCACTGGCTTTATTGATACTACTGTGGAGGGAATAGTAGAAGCACTGGCCGCAGCAACATGAGAGGTCTTCGACGATCTCAGAGGAGTCCTCATTGAAACTAGTACACTAGTTACAACCGAGGTAGGACTAGTGACCATTTCCAGGAGAGCGGGCTCAACCACCAGTGTTGGAGAAGTAGGACTGATAATCATACTCAGCTCTGCACCTGGCAAGATAGGCGGCACTGGCGAAACAGATGGCATATCACTCACCGATATGGTTGGAAGTGAGATCGGTTCCATAACTACCGTCCCCTCAATTTCAGTTCCTCTGGCTGGTGGTTCAGGCTGATAAGAGGGCAGGTCACCATACAAAGCATCCAACTCAGCAGCATCCGCCGCGGTGAAGTACTTACTTCACCCCTGGATCCCTCAGGAAGATTGGTTGGCTCTCTTGAAGTCGATGCACCCAGAGGCGGAACACCTGAAACAAGACTTTATTTAGGCAGGGCATAAAAATAGCAAGTGCTAAAAGGTCAAAACAATACCAAAAGATAATGTCGCCTCAATCATCTTGACGGCTGCATCAGTCCCTACGGGCTCCATAGGAAAATCTTTGGCGGAATCAACACGAATGGCCGGCCCACCTTCGCTTGCCGAACCCTCCGTGGTCCACACAAAGGAGCTAGAAGCTTCGGGACTTCCTTTTGAAGTCCCAGCGCCCGAAGGACCTACGTCAGCCGCATCATCTCCGGACTCTTCTGAGAAGCAAAATAGCCAGCTTCATCGCCCTCCTTATAGGTAAACAAGGGATCATAATGCTCCCCTTGTTATCTGACAGCTTCAGCTCTCAGGCTTCTCACCGCCTCAATTCCTGCATCACAAAGCAAATAATGAGCTGTCCGGAACATATAAAAAGTATATTACAAGGACGAAGCTGATCTTACCCGGGTCCGGAGCAGCTTTACCAGTAGTTGGTGTAGGAACTGTAAATTCAGTTACTAATGGGGCAGGAGGAGGAGCCGCTGCAGGTAATTCGCCCTCTGCAACAACCGCGGGAGCGTAGCGACGAGGCTTCTTCACTACCCTCTTCCTACGAGATCTACCCTCCCGTTTTCGTTTGAAATGGACATCGGGATCTTCTTCCTCCACTTCTTCAACATCAGCATGTTCTACGGGGGCCGTCCCCACCACGCCAGAAGCAGCTGCTGGAGCCTCAGCAGCTGTTTCCGCTTCGAAGCGAGGACTTTCTCCATCCGAGGCTTCACTGTCATTAACGGCAATGAACTCCCCGAGGCCTAGGACACGAACCCTTTTACCCTCGCTCTTCTCAGTGACCTTCCGCTTCAGCCGCTGAGAAAATAACTTCACACCAGAAGAATTAATAGAAAATCCGGTGGGTGTAGAGTTTGAGGTCATATACCACTGGCAGAATCCCAGGGTCATCAGAAGGTTCAGGGTCCTTAGCGACATGTACAACAGCGCTTCGATACAGCCAGCAATGAAAAATCGCCAGGCGCGGGCTCCATCGATGAGACTCCCCATGAAAGCCAGATTGTTGTTTGGATTGCCCATGTACAGTTGGTCATACCCAAACTGACGGGCAAACCGACTTGGAACATAAGGCTCCAGGTAGCAGGTGTCCCTGCTTCTGTACAACAAATGTGAGGGCCGAATACTAACCAGCCACTCAAAGATTCCCCTGCTTAACGATGTCTGCCCTTCTCCCACATCCTTGAACTCTTCACCATAGCCCGCATCCTGAATATAGGGGAAGCAGCGGAAAAGGCTATAGACGTCATGGCGGCACAGTAGCTTACGGACCGCAGCCACATAAGTCTTCAACCTTGAACATCCCTCGAATCGACAGAGAAGCGTCGTTCGAACACCTTCTGGGGGGTCCTCTCTGGCTTCGATCATGGAAGGACAGTGAAGGGCGAACCACGCCATCAAATAAGTATATGGCAGGCCTATTCTGGGGTTTGGCCCGTCGCAGGGCAGAATAGTCCCCTTTCCCATTTTGACGTTGGTGGCCTACAGAAAGCCTCCGTCAATGCGCGAAGGCCTCTCTGAATACAGCACAGCATGGCTAGAAGAAGTCCAAGAGAACGACCATAGACTAGACGAACGGCAGGCAACAAGACAGTCGGATGAATGACGTCGCCCGACGAAGATGGCACCACACATCTCTTCAACCAGACCGTCAGGAAACCAGCCAGAAGTGCCTTCCCGGACGTCGGCCGACCAGCCTGGTGGTGGAAACTTCGAAGAATATCGCCTTTTTCATAGGGTCCGTCATCTTCTTTCAGAATTAGATCCCCTTGAGAATGCTCTTGCATCCGGCAAAAGATGTCTTCATCAGCAACTCCACAATGAGCCGCTTCAGGAGTATTTTCCATGTCAGGGAACAAATAATCTCCTAGCTTTTCAAGTTGCATGAAGCTCCCTTACTGCTCCCATGCATACTGGAGCAAATGTACAAGTGGCACATTAACTCCGGTAAGTCTCAAACAAGGCGGGCTCCTACTTCTCCAGAAGTGCCAATCCCTCGCACGGGAAATATTCTTCGTATGGGAGGGATCCCAAAGGCAAAGCAGAGACTTCCCACATCTCGTGCAGAGCCATACCCAATTCGCCAACAGGGGTGAAGAAGGTCCCTGTAGCCGGGCAGTATAACTCAAAGATGGCATAGAAGTTCGCTACGCTCATCTGAATGCCATAACAGGTCGCCCTGACGGCCTCATAAAGATTCAGCCTCTCCGATCCTCCTCGAAATAAGCAAGGACATATAGAGTCAAATCCCTCCACCATGCCTTCGGAGGGTGAATCCACCTTGGAGTCCTGAAATCAGTGGCTGGATAGTTACCACGAACCTTAAAGAATTGATTCCCAAAGGTCTGCGCCACCGTAGGATTTTCTCCCACTGGGATGTCTGGCAGTACATTCCCAGGGTGGAGACCCAATATGCAGCGAGGAGGACCCGTCCTTGTGTAACCGGGTGAGGGAAATATCAACTTCCCTACGTGAACGGATTCAGTACTCTGACTCACTTGCCACTGCATCTTCCGAGCCCTCGTCACGCATTGAAAGAAGGACAAGGGAAAATGTCACTTGTTAGACGGGAGATAGAACTTCTCGCTATCTAATTGGAAAATCCATTGCCCCTCTCCGGCTAGCAGCTGGCCATCATGGTCTGGCGCCGCATCTCCAAATATGAAGCCAGGCTTCCGATAGATTCTTCGGTGAGAATCTTCAAGGAGAGCAGTAGTTAAGATGCTCCTCATGGTACGCTGATCCCCACCATGGATAAGTGTATCCCGGGCAGCAGAGCTTCGCTCGCTGAACAGCTAAGCTTGCCCTTGAAACTGCAAGCTGATATTGCCATCTAGCCCCCTGGCTGTGCCAAAGAGACTGTTCAGAGGACCAGGAGTATAGTGCAGTGCAAGAGCAAAGAAAATCTATGATTAGTTCATTAGCCAAACAAAGTCTAAAATGAGAATGCAACTCTTATTAAGGCATAGCCTCGCTCTCCGAGTGAAGCTGGCCTAATGATAGCTTCGCCCCGAAGCTTAGCTTCGCCCCGAAGCTTAGCTTCGCAGCTGCAGCATAACTCCGCACTCTACACGAAGGCAGGAAGCGGGAAAATGTCAAAGTGTTAGCTTCGCTCTGGAAGCTTAACAGAATGCGGCAAAGCCCCAGTGGCTAACTTCGTCAGAAAATTGTTATTGCCTAAAGACTATTTTAAGGGCATTAAGGTCCTTTTCAGTTACACTTCGAAGGACAGCTTCACATCCTATCATTCAACAGGATATAAACCGCCTAAGGGATAGCTTCGCCTGGAAGCTTAAAGAAGGACTCTTCAGTTCTTGGATTCCCAATCAAGAAATCTAGGGAAATTCAGGGAATCGAATTCCTAAGATCACCAGATCATGATTGATCGCTCTGGATTCCTCGGAAGATAGCCAGAAATCGACTTTAAAAGAGAGATGAAAATCTCTGATTGAAAGGGAAAGATCCCTACCCGCGATAGGTCGTTCGATGACCGGAGGAGGAGAAGAACCCTCCGTTGTAGAGGTTGTGACCTCTTTTCCTGCTCGTCTCTTGGGAGCCATTGGAGAACAGAAAAGGATTTTGGATTCTCAAGTAAAGAAGGAAGAAGAAGAAAAGAGTCAAGTGCTCTGAAAATTTCAAAGAGAAGTGATGACATTCTCTCTCAGCCCGATCAGACTTTTATAGGCTGATGATCGCCTAAAACGACGCATCGATAAGGGCACAGGCTGTCGTTTCAAATTAATTTGAAATGGCGCCTAAAGCGCCTTCCCGAGAAGCGCTGATTTAGCCCCACTAAGGGCTAACTCTGCCACGAGTCAAGTGCTGACTTAACGGGACGTATCGATAGCTCCGCTAAAAGCACAGCCCGAGCTTCGCAGAGAATTCATGCTAGCTTCGCTGGACGCTCGTTTCTAGTTCAGATGGGATCCTGTCTTTTACTTCGCATGAAGTTTAGCTCCGCCAGTCCACTTCAAATGTTCTCAAATGGAAAAGGAGGAGAAGCAAATCAGATAAGCAGAAACTGAACTTTTATTGATTTAAAAGGGAAGGTACATTGATACTACTACATCAAGGTTGTGTTTCGTATAACAGAATCATTTGCTCAAAAGGCATACAAGTGGTCCTATCTACTTTCAAGCCTAACCAACTGGACACGAAAGGCCTTCCTCCTGCACAAGGCCATAATCCTTCGCATAATGACAGACTTTGCCATCAAGGAGCTGGATCGTCTTTGATAAAAATTGGCAAAGGACCGGTTGCCACCATAAGGTTGGATCTTCTTTGATGAAAATTGGCAATGGAAGGATCCGAGACCTTACAGGTGACGTCCGCTTTCCCGAAGTAGATCATCTCGGATAAGCGGCTACCAGCCTCACCTCGAAGTGGATCATCTTGGATAAGCGGCTGCCATCCTCTTCTGGGAACACACATCAGCTGCCCCAGTTTGTTCCTCCTGCTTAGGATTTAAAGTTTCAACTGTAAAAGCAAGAGGCAACTTTCTGGCCTCTTCCATCAGAGACTGGCGAACATAGCTCACTGCAATTCAAACTGAAACAAGTTAGCAGTAAGTCAAAGGAAAAGCTGCAAAAGTGAAATGCTAAGTCAAATTCTTTGGGGCGAAGCAATTAAATCAGATTCAGTTGCAGTTTAACAATGGATTCCAGTTTTAGTTAAGCAGAGGATAGCCTCGCTTGCACAGTGATAATGGGCTAGCTCAGCATAAGCCAAGTCCTAACCTCGCCTATATGGCTAAGCCAGACTGATCCTGAGGGACGCAGTCTTGACCCCACCTATATGGCAAGACTGGCTCAACTTTGAAGAGACTAAGTCCCAAGTTTTGCCTGTGTGGCGAACTTAGCAGGCAAGCATGCAGTGATCTTTCTTTGATCGAGTGAACGTGATAGCTTCGCCGGGAAGCTGGGAAACAGGGCTGAAACCCTTCTCTGTAGATTAGTCAGATGCAAAATGAAGAATAAGGGAAATCAATCCCTAAGGCAGCTGTTAAAGCTAAATTAAGGGAGATAAACTCCCTAAAAGTTATCAGTTCATTGGTAAAGTCTCTGGATGACCGAGACTCACGAGTTCTTGGCCGGATAATGACCAGAGTGGGCATCCCCACTAGTTCAGAAATCTGAGTATCTCTCTCTAATAATCAAGAGAAGATATGAGCAGACTGCTTCTCTTCAAAGGACCTCGGTGTCCTATTTATAGGCCTCATGGCCTGAGCGCACTGCTGCGGCTTCAAGCATAGAAGCGCGAGCGAATTTAAGACCTTTATGAGCCTTGAGAAAGGGAACAGTTTCCCTCGAAAACGCGCAAGGGAGGAATGATCTCCCTCGTCAATGTGAATTTATTGGGCCTTGAGAAAGGGAACGGTTTCCCTCCGAAATGCGCAAGGATCTCCCTCGATTAATCCAAAAGAAGTTATTTCAACTTTGGAAAGGAAATAATCCTTCTCGTGACTAGCCAAAAGGCTATTGGCCTCGGGAAAGGAACAGCATTCCAAAGCGAACTTATTCCGGAAGGCTCAGACGCGGAGCCACTCAGACGCGAAGCTATCCGGACGCAAAGCTGCCCAGATGTGAAGCTACCCAGAGTCGCGAATCAACACGATTCTTCGGCGAATCTATCCCAAAGCAGGATTAAAAGCGAAGCTGAACTCAACCACCATGGCGACGTTCGTACTTCACATACCACCGATCAAAGCAATTCAAAGTATTTCGAAGTCTGAGCCATTTCATTGCAGACTTTCGAAAACTTTGAAGGGGGTCTTGTTGACACTTAAAAAAGACAAGATTCTACTGGCCTGAACAATGTCTAAACTTGTTGACATTTACAAAAGATAAGTGACAGACAAGCTGACGACCGGTTCTGTACTTGTTGACATTTACAAAAGACAAGTGACAGATAAGCTGGCAACCAGTTTTCACCCATCCCCGAGGGACAAAAAAGCAACTTGGACTCTACTGATCCAGTGAAGCAGACAGTGAGTACGGATGTCTCTAAACAGACCTCAGCAGGTCTAAGATGCTAACACTTAGCATCACATGAGCCCAAAGGGATAGCCTTGCCTGTGAGGCTAAGATCACCTAACTTCGCCTTGAAGCCATTCACAGCTCCGTCAGGAAGCTAACTTATAGCTTAGCCTGAAGTGCTCAAGTTAACTCCGCAGAGATTTAGCTTCGCTCAAAGCCACACGCAACCACGCAGAAGGATGTTCGGTAGCTTCGCCACAGATGTTATCTAACTCCGTTGAAGAGCTTTCTTCTGACTTTTCAGATGTTTCTTCCAGCTCCGCTGCGAGCTCGACGCGGGCAGCTCCACTGCGGGTCCGTCATGATCAACCTTTGACCAATTAAATCTTCAGATGAGATCAAATCAATTCAGGATCGAGATAAGATCAAATCTGAGATCAAATTTGACAGTTGATTGCCATAATCTCTTGACTCTCCTAAAACGAGTAAGAGGATTAAGGGAGATCTTCTAATTACATGAAAAGGATCAAAAACAAATCAAGAGACCGATCTACCTACTACTTTAGCTTCGCAGAAGCTGATTCTAGCCTCGCAGCAAGGCTACTTTCTAGATTTGAATAGATTTAATTTAATCTGTTTTCATATTTTCAAGGGACAATTATACCCCTGCTCTCCCTATAAATAGCCCACTAGGGGCACAAGGAGAGAGATCTACACAAGAAGAGACGCACACGCAAGGACATACAGACGACCGTGCGCACAGAGAGAGAGAGGCTAAACAGAGATCTATTCTCTTGCTTCCAATAATTCAGAGACTTTAGAGAATTGCTTCTCTAATCAGGGTGCTGATACTCTAATACTTTCCTTCCTCCCAAGGAATCTCCAGAACCAGGCGAGAAGGAATTCCTAAGTGAAGGCGATTTTGAGAAGAAATAAGAGGGTTCTACTAACCTTCTGTTCTTCGATTCCCCGAACCAGGTGAGAAGGGAATCTCATCGCTCGCATCGTCAAAGGGACAAAGTGGTCGCGCGCTGACCAGACTCCTACCGGTACACTTCTCCAGATTCTCCGAGGAGATCTACTTGTAATCTTTTGTGTTATTTGTAATTTTGCTCCTCGACCCTTTTTTGTAAGTTTTCCCCTTTGCAAATCAATGAAAAATAGTACTCAGACACAGAGCTTGGAGCTCGCATCTCAAACGTGAAGCTCGATACAGATTTTGAAGCTCGCATTTCAATACCACTGCGGCGCCCAAACGCGAAGCTCAAGACCTGTGTCCAGCCTTACCTCAATGACTAAACGCAGATCTCAAGCCCGTGTTCTAACTATAGAGGAGCCATGTGTCTTAGTAATAACTACCTCCATTACTTGGTCAAGTACTGCCTACGTAATGAGGGGAGTTAACCCCATTATAGATGATTTTTAGGGGACAATTTTACCCCTGAAACCCCTATAAATAGCTCAGTTTTCTATTGAAGAGCGATGGGGATTTTTTAGCTGAGGAATACTTATAAAAGTTAAACTCTTCTACCAACTTGCTGAGTTTAAATTATTACCTAAGTCTCTTTGAGATTTCATAGGAGCTGTGCTACTCTATCTGTGATCCAAGGAGAAGAGTTTAGAAGAGCTTGACGTTCACCCGGTCAACAAAAATAAGAATCACTTTTCACCGTCACACAAAGAACTCGGCATTAAAAAAAAGAGGAGATTTGAGCTTGAAAATCTCCTTTCTCTTGTAATTGGAGTTTTTAAAATTGTTGTAATCTTTTATTGATTCAAGAAAACTTTACAGTACTTAATTTCAAATTCCCTCCCCATACAACCACACACTGCTAATATCATAATTCAGTTAAGAATAAGTTTAACTCTATCCACTGAGCCGTTGAGCTTCCCCCCATAGATTCATGTTTTCAGGACAAGTCAGAGATAAAGATCGGTTAAAGGCAAGGATAGAGCGCTAGAAGAACTCAAAGTATTTATTGTGTGGGTCTACCAAGCTTTTGGTTTATAATTAGGTATTTTGTTTATATGTATATATATAATTGATGTTATAAATTAGACTGAATAGTCGAATACGTGTGATTTGGTTTGATGATGTATATATGTATATCTATGTACAAATTCTATATGGATATGATTTTTAGCTGACTTGTGTTAGATTGTGATACCGAGGAGAATACTCTCGAGTAAGTGTTTAATTAATTAATTTTGTGTTGGATCCACATGATTGAATTTGGAGATTTATAAGTAGGCGATGTTAAGTCGAAATTTATTATAACTGTGTTTTATATTGTTTATAGATATATGGTCAATGTTAATTCTAGATTAGTATGTACTGATGTATCAGGGCAGACTCCGTATTATAGAGAAAATACTACAGAAATTATTGATGAATTCAGAGATGATTATAAATATTATATGATTGATTAGTGTAATTGGATTGGATTAAAGTTAACTCGGTAATTAAAAACTAAAACCATTACAGTGGTATTAGAGCTAAGGTTTAGGAATGAGGAGTAGAGCTGAGGTATAGGTCTTAGGAAAGTATAGGCTTAGAGATGTGACCTAGAATAGTTATTTCTAGATCAGGATTGATCCGTAGGATTGATGTATATGTGCATTGTTTGAATGATTGTGAGTTTGTAGGTGGGTAGTTGAAAGGGGGTAGTCGGTTTTAACGTGTAAGATTGATCTCGAGATATATGATATTAACTATTTTCTTACATTCGAATGAGGGTAGACCAGCATGCCTTGATTCTGATGTGTTCTTCTGGGGATGCGGACCCTCAGTATGAGCTGTCAGTAGTTTGGGACACTGAAATAAGGAAATAGTTAATATAACAGACAAATCAAGATTCAATGGAGCTAAGGACCTTATTAAGAATCGGATTGTGAAATAACCAAAAGCTCAGATAAAAGAAATAAGGGTATATATGTCATATTGGGAGAATTTTGGATTCTAATATTATTTGAAGAGCATAGATAATTTATATTGTGTATTATAATATGAAAGGAGTTTGAATAATTGCTCTCCCAATTTTCTAAATAGGAGAGTCTGATGACACAGAATCACGGACATCCATAGAGCCTGATGGGATAATCGATGTAAAGAAAATATGATAGTGAGTCTACTAGTATATTGAGAGACTGATAATATGAATGTCACCTTGATTTTATATGCATAGTAGTAGGGTCGTTTGTATGTGAAATTAGCGAGGTAAATTATGTTATGAAAAATCTTCTGTAAATGGAACAGACACTTGTCAAAGTTTTAAGAATTTATACATATGCAAAAAAAACTTTATTGTTCTTATCTTTAGTTAGCGCATAGCATATTGGTAAACAAGAATTTCTTATCTTCTCTTTCAACTAACTGTTGTATATCGATATGAGTCAGGAAACCCGCCGCATGTTGCTACTATCATTGCTTTTATACTAAGTTACATCAAGATGGGACTACTAACAAGAATAGTGGTTAGATCCACTACACGGAACCCTAACTAAGTAATCATATTCATGAGACAAATAATTGCAACCTATCTTGCATTTTATGTGTATACGTACTTGTGACGTGAGTGATTATTGTTTATGAACTATAATTCACTCGGAACTTGCGAAATTAAAATTGAATATATCATGAATCTTAACTCAGAAACTATAACATTGGTGTTAGTCCAGAATAGTAGCAATATCAATGATTATGACTTGTCCATCGAACATGTGAATAATGTATGGGTATTCTTTTTATAATTAAGTAATTGTGACTAATATAAATACAAAGTTTAAAGAGTTATACCAAACTAAATCATGTTTATAATTGAGAAGGAACAAATCCATTACAATAGAGGATGATTCCGCCAGGTAGAGAAGATTTAAATGAAACAGACTATACTGAGAGCTAAGAAGTGTCCTTCATATCTTTTATACTTCAAGATTGGGAGTGATGAATATTGGAATATAACTAAGTGTAACAGTAAACTCTCAAATGGATAGAAGATCCAAGAAAACTATTTAGATATTAAGAGGATATATTAGATGCATGTGTACTGGGTCTTGAAGGACAATTGGACAAGTATCTATCATGATAGAATCTGCTTATAACAACAATGATTGGTGTACTCTGATTAGTATTTATATTTGCATATTTTTCATCACATTTTCACATTTATCTTAATAAAATTCTGTTTACTAATGAGTTTCTCCTTATTTCTAGGTCCATGGCTTGAAGAAGAGAAGAGGCCCAAAACTTTGACATATTTGAGGATTTTTTAGAACCAAGAAGAAGCCCACACTTGAAATGCATATCTGCTGAACTAGGGAGCAGAAATCAATGCATTTAATGCACCAACAAGCCCCACTCCCTGATACCAGTCTGCACGCTCCAGCGCTGGCAGACTAGAGCCAGTATGGCCATAAAAACGCAGCCTAGGCCACATTTCCATAGGTATCCTAGCGCCACTCTGCCAACGCCAGGGGCCATGCTTCCCACTCTGTTCCCTCATGCTCCTGTGCCTACAAATACCTCTCTGGATTTCAGAGAAGGGGATATCCAGAGAATAAGAGTTCTTGTTAGTTGGTTGTTATATTCTCCTTTGCTTTCTTATATTCTCTCTTTGTTTCTTGTATTAGGGTAGCCATTAGAGTGAGAGAGAGAGAGTGAGTGAGTGAGTGAAGCTTGTATCTTGAAGGTGACAATTAAATACAAGTAAAGTTCTTCTTTTATCACATTGTTCTTTGTGTTTTTACCTTACTTTTACTTACACTAGTTTAGTATATTTTCTCTCCTTTGATCTTCTCTTTTGTTTTCATTTATCATGGCTAACTAACTTCTTTATAGTATGGCTAACTAATTACTAACCTACTAATCTCTAGTAACTTACTTGAACAACTCATATGAATCAATAAGTGTCAAACAAGCCTTGTGCAAATAAGAGTTATATATCTTACGATAAGGGTTTTTAATTCTAACTTACTAACAAGTAGACTCACTTTCTTATTTCATGCTTGACTCCTAAGTTTTTGATGATCTATATTAACTCTACTTTTTTATAAGTTAGTGGAACTCCCATGCATCCTTGCCGATACCAATAGTGCACTTGATGCTTTCTCTATGCTCGCCTTCAAATGGATCTTGATGGAGGAATGTTTGAGTTTTGCCATGTGAAACAAGGTGATGAGAGGAACTTTCATTCGATCTATCACGTGAAAAATTCTTATGCACAAGGTTTGTAATTGCCTATGATCTATTATGAGGCTATGTCTTTAAGAATCTAGAGATTAGTGGGAGCAATTAGTAGAAGGTTAGCCATGTATCTTTTCCATTTCCATAAATACAAAACACTTTTTCAACACTAAAATATTTCAAACCATCTTCACAATCTTTCTTGTTTTTCTTTCAATCCATTCTTTAAACAAAGAAACATCTTTTCTACGAACACCGCACATCAAGCTTCTATCGCCCCCTCCTTGTGGATATGACCCATATAGCCACTTTGCTATCATGGTAGAATCGCTAAAACTGTAACATCGTCCACTACTCTTTTACTTAATCTTGTGTATGCTTTTTAGCGTCCATACTCTTAGTATGTCTTCATTTGAAGCTTTTATGATCAAAGAGGAGATCATCATTTGTTTGAAAATAAGCAAGAGGTATGAAAATAATTGATATAGAAATAATTCAAAACAGTTGATCTACAAAATCATATAGATAAAACATGGTAAGATTTAAACAAAGAGACTGCTAGATTATTAAGTCAAACAGAGAAGTTGTAAAAAGAATTGAATGGATATATGTCCAGTATAAGCAAGAAAAGGATCCTATTAGGGGTGTTATTATCAATGCAGTGGAGAAGCTCAATATTTCTGCCCGGCTATAGGGAGTCAAGTGATAAAGTGGATATTAATGTTCATGTTATGATTCTATCGATGTTACGATACTATTAATTATGAACCAAAATGAGAAACTTGAAATTCGCATTTTAATCACAACGTATTCTAGACTTCACTTGAAGAATTGAATGGATCAATTATAGACTATGATGAAAGAATGATTGACTCTTTAATCTACTGAAGAAAATGTACGACACCCTTAGAGAATCTGCTATGATTTATGTGTAGGAGACACTTTGATGAATGTGAAAACTGATGAATCTCTATGGCTTCTACTTGAAATCTTGGATATACTTATTGGTCAATTACAAGAAGTCTGTAGGTAAGTGTCATCATGTTTTATGTTCAAATAATGAAAGGTTGTTCGGAGCAGACAAGATCTGTGCGAGCCAACAATCCTTAGAGTTCTTAAGGTAATTCTGAAACATCTCTAATGAACATAATGATAAATATTGGTAAGAAAAGAGATGTGATTTTACGGTATGTTAAACCATTTAAGATACCATGCCTGATTGGACTTATTGCATAACCGTAGACAAGATACATGATGTATTTCAAGTTTTGAAGTTAAGAAAATGTACTGGAACCCAAACGTGGTATCTCTAATAATCACTGTGAATCCAAGAGAATATATTATATGATGAAGAATTGATACAGGTTGGAACCACAAGGTAAAGTAATTGAGGAACAAATTAATTCCCCGATAGAAGTGTTGTGGAAAAGCTAACGGATCAAGTAAGATATTGTATTTGTAGAAAATTTAAAATAAAAAATGAGAAGATTTTATGATCATTCATTCCTGAGTATCCTAAGTTTCAAGGATGAAACTTTTTTAAGGTGGGTAGAATGTAACAACCCGATTTTTTTATAAAAGTTAATTAATACTTTTATCTCCAATAATGAGATAATACATGGTAATCAAAGTTACAAATTCAGTGATCATGAATTATTAAATTAATATATGATTATATTGTGAGATCTCGAGATGGAACCGTAACTAGAATCGGTAATTAAAACCGATAATTTGGAGATAATAAATTGATGGAGTTTATAAGAAATGGGAAGTAAATAATTTTGTATTCAAAATGTAATAAATTGGTGAATGCAAGTTTTATATATATATATATATATATATATATATATATATATATATATATATATATATATATATATATATATATATATATATATATACATTTGAAATAATACACGCACATGGGAGAGTGTGTATATACACATATATGTGTATATAGATTATTCATGTATTAGTGGTGTAATATTTTAAGTGGGTATACATGTATATACATACATGTATAATACCAAATTAACACTTAGTTAAATTAGGTGAGTGGAATGTGGTAGGTATGCATGTGGGGACGTGATGAGTGGTTGTGATTAAGCATGGAAATTGATGATGAAGTGTGGCTTAATGAGAGAATTTAGGGGGAAAATATTAAGAAGATACGTGAATTAAAATCCCATTTTCTTCATCCTCTCACTCTCTCTCTTCCTCTCCCCTCACTATAGCTCTCTCTCCCTCTCTTCACGGGGATGGCCAGAGGCCAAGGCCTCACGTCAGTGGTTGTTGACACTCTAAAAGATAAACTCTCAGAAAGCTCTTCAACCTGTCTGAGCTATGTCTAACTTATTGACATTTACAAAAGACAAGTTGCAAACAAGCTGACGACCAGTTTTTACCCATCTCCGAGGGACAAAGCAGTAACTTGAACTCTACTAATCCAGTGAAGCAGACATAAGCCAAGGTTGCCTTTGAAGAGGCCTAAGCAGGCCTAAAATGCTAAGTTAGCTCAACACCTAGCCTCGCATGAGCCCAAGGGGATAGCCTCGCCTGAGAGGCTAAATTAAAATGCTAAGTTAGCTCAACACCTAGCCTCGCATGAGCCCAAGGGGATAGCCTCGCCTGAGAGGCTAAATTTGTCTAGCTTCGCCTTGAAGCTCTTCATAGCTCCGCAGAGAGCTAACTTACAACTTTCTCTGAAAAGTTAGCTCAACACCTAGTCTCGCATGAGCCCAAGGGGATAGCCTCGCCTGAGAGGCTAAATTTGTCTAGCTTCGCGTTGAAGCTCTTCCTAACTCCGCAGAGAGCTAACTTACAACTTTCTCTGAAGCTAATTCTAGCTTTGCCTGAAACTTTCTTGATAGCTTCACATGAAGCTCTTCATAGCTCCATAGAGAGCTAACTTACAGCTTTGCCTGAAGCTAATTATAACTTCGCCTAAAGCTTTCTTGATAGCTTCGCATGAAGCTCTTCATAGCTCTACGGAGAGCCAACTCACAGTTCACTAGAAGCTAATTTTATCTTCGCCTGAGCTAATTATAACCTCGCCTAAAGCTCCACACAGTCGCGCAGAAGGCCAACTCCTATCTTCACCTGAAACTTAACATAGCTCTACTGGAGCTTGCTTCTACCTTCACCTAAATCTTGACACAACTTCGCTGAAGAGCTAAAATGGTTAGCTTCGTCTCAACTTGCATGAGGAGGCTAGTCTCGCCTCTAACTGGCTTGCTTTGCATGAGGAGGCTAGTCTCGCCTCAACTGGCTAGCCTTGCATGCAGAGGCTAACCTCGCCTCCAATAGCTAGCCTCGCTTGAAGAGAGTAACTGCCCCACTAAGTTTGTGGGGGGAGTTAATAGGTAGTTACACTCATGATCCCTTATTAAGAGGAGACAATCAAGGGAATCATAACTGTATATTGAGTGTATAAATAGCCCACTAGTATGATAGGCTCAGGGTCTTAAAGAAATTCAAATCCAAGAGGCTTTTTGAAGAGCATAAGTTTCTTTGATGGCTTCAAAGCTTAAGTTAATAAGAGATCTACACTTTCGCTTTCAAGAATTCAGAGAATCACTTCTCTAATCCTACAAGGATCAATTCAGGGTGCTAATATCCTAAGATCTTCCTGTTGGCCCAGAGGCTTTCCACTCTAGTTTTGATGATGATTAACTCATGTAGTTATGTTTACTAATTATCTTATGATTTTAGTTACAGATCATTGAACAAGATATTAGTTGGTGATTGCTTCAAAAAGAAGAGTTTGGAAGCCTTCACTTGGTGATTCCAGGGCCCGAGCATCAAGATCATACCTTTACACTCAGTGGATCACGTTTGGGATCGAGTCTACTTGAAGATGAAGATCGTCAAGAAGACTTAGGTATCCTAGTGTTTAGTGTGTTTAGATCCATTTGTAAAGATAAGAATAGTTGATATGCTCAAGTGCACAATACACACACGTTTTATGATTTGGATTTGGTTGATCAAAACAAGTTTACTTTATTTTTTATGTATATTAGGTGTGCTCTATATACATACATGCTTACATGACTTATACAAACTTAGTTTGATATACCTATTCATGTATTTTATTGTTTTGGTATTTTTAACAAAACATTATTTTGGAATTAAAAACAAAAACTATGATATAAATTTGTTTCTTGTATATTGGACTTATGTCCATATGCAACATGCTTCAATGTGTTTAAATATCATGTTTTTGTATCTCAATAAGTTTTAGAAAAAATCAGATTTCCTATTGAAAAATCCAAGTTTGATAAAATACAAGTTTTGGTTTTGGTAAAAATGATAAGACAAAAAAATAGTTCAAATTGCTTGATATTTGAGTTGAAATTTTTATCACATGTTTATATATCAATGCAAAATGATAAAACTATTTTTGGGTAATTTTACAAAGACTTAAAAGATTTTCTAAAATAATTTTAACCCCAGTTTCTGACCCAAGACTGTGGCTGACAGGCCAGGTCGGTCGACCGCACGGGTCGACCGCACCAAAGGCCGGTTGACCCTTGCGGTCGACCGACGTGCACAGGCTCGTGCACGTTTGGCAAACACAGGGACGGTCGGCCGGGCGGCCGACCGGACCAGAGAGCTTTGCTCTCTGTATCTGGACGGTCGTTCGGGCGGCCGACCGGATCAGAGAGTCTGCTCTCTGTATCTGGGCGGTCGGCCGGACGGTCGACCGGGTTGCCCCAACGGTCACATTTCTGACCGTTGGTGGTCGGCCGGCCAGCCGACCGCTAGGCCTGTCAGGCTTCCAGATCAGCCTAACGGTTAGTTTCTGTTTTGGCCTATTAATACCCCATCTCTTCATGATTTTAATCAAGATTTTCAAGAGCAAAAATTCCTACTTTTCTGAAGTGTTTTACAAGTTTTCAAAAAGAGTTTTAAGTGCCAAAAGATCCATCTTATTTGTTTTTAAGTGTTTTGTTATTTTCAAAGAAAACAAGTTTTTGGGAATTGATTTCTTGTTCTTCATTTCTATATCAATTTGGTATTTTCCCAAGAGATTTTCTTTGATCAAAACACTTTGTTTTCCACACTTGAGCTTATCTTCTATCCTATTCTATTTAGAATCTTTGTTTGTGAAAAAAGGAAAGAGGTTTGTGGTTGAGATATACCACTTCTTGTAAACCCCTTGATTTCTTGTATCCCTCTTGGTGAGGTTGATTTGGGTTGGTGTTTGCTCCCTCTTTGGTAGAGGTTGAGATTGTGGTTTGCTCCCTCTAGTGAGAGGTGGAGTTTTGGTTTGTAACCCTCTTCGGTAGAGGTGTTTGTCGGTTGTTGTTTGGCTACGGGCCTACCCCTCAGTTGTGAGGCGGTGTTTGAGAGAGGAGTTCGGTACTCCCTTTGTTGTAACAAATCCTCCTCGGTAGAGGTTCCCTCGGTGGGAGATAGTGGATTGGAAATCCTTCACGGTGGTGAAGGCGGGGATGTAGAGCTAGGGGCTCGAACCTCGAAACATATCTTGTTGTTAGCGTTTGATCCATTGTCTCTCTAACCCTCTCTCTCTCTCTCTTTTAATTGTGCAAAGCATCATTCTTCATTCATATCATTCATATTGCTTGTGTTGCCTTGCATTATTTCATATTGCTTATCATCCTTATATGCTTGGCTCGTTTGTGTGTGCCTCACTTGTACTTAACCACAAGAGCTTCATATAGCACCTCAACCCATATTTAGGGGAATCAAGAGGAGTTAGTCCAGAGCCCTTCACGGGGAATTCGGTTACACTTGTTGGTTGTATTAAGTGTGATTGCAAAATTATTTTTAAGCTTCCGCATTTAGCTCATTTAGTTTCTAGATTAGCATCATCACCTATTCACCCCCCTCTAGGTGATTTACAATTAGTATCAGAGCCTACGCTCCTGATACTTAGGCTTAACATCCTAGGAGTGAGATCCTTTGTTTGCTAATCTTCCATTTGCATTTGCACACTTTTGTTGTTTGCACACATATAGTTTGCACTCATGGATAGCCCTCCTATGTTTGACATTTCTAGACTTGAGATTTGGAAGGTTATGATGATTTGTCATTTAAAAGCCCTAGGATATAAAGTTCACCTTGCCATTACCAAGGAATCCTTCCTTAGTTATAGCAAGCATATAGAGGCCAATGCAATAGCCCTAGAAGCACTTAGAGCATCACTTCATAAAGATTATTTACATGTGTTTGCTCACTATGATTCAGCTTTTACAGTTTGGAGTATTTTGACTTCTCCCGAACTACCAAAGATTATCGAAAAGAAGAGAAGATGTAGAAGAGATGAGTCTGAAGAACTTTGCTTCATGGTCCAAGGGAATGACTCCCTTGAGGTACACTCGGACACTCAACTAGATGCTAGTTCTAATTTATATTGCAATGAATGTCTAGAGGCACAAGCTATGAATGATGAACTTGCTAGAAACTGTGAAAATTTGATTTCTAAATACAAAATATTGAAAAATGAGAATCTTGTTTTAAAAGAAGAAAAGAAAATTTTGTCATCTAAAATTGAGATTGTTTTGCAAGAGAAGGAAGAGGTTTCTAGTGAATGTGACTCATTTAGATCACAACTTAATCTTGTTTTAAAAGAAAATGATTTGTTGAAAAAAAAATGATTGTAGAAATATTTTGAAGAAAAATGAAAACTTGTCTTCAAAAATTGATTTTGTTTTAAAGGAGAATGTTGCTTTGAAAAATAAAATAATTTCTATTTCAAATGATTTAGATGTTTGTTTAAAGAAAAATATTGTTTTGCAAAATAAAATTGATGCACATGTTTGCCATGCTAGGATAGTATCACACACTTCACCTATTGCATGTGCCACTTCTTCTTTGATTGAAAATGATATAAATTTAATTAAGAAGAAAATGGATTGTTTGGGCTCCACTATGAGCCAATGTGCTATGAATCATACACGCTTGGAAACCTTGGTTCGAAAGAAACAAGTTCCATCTTTGCATGCACACCCTCCACGGCATACACATGCTCCTCACGGACACCATCACACTATGTATGCTCATGTGTACACTTGTACACATTGTGGACGTAAGGGCCACCTTGCTAAATTTTCCTATGATCGTATACATGTTTCAAATTTAGCAAAGAATTTTGTTTGGGTTAGAGAAGGGACTAACCCTTATGGACCCAATAAGATATGGGTACCAAAGACCACCCCTCTTGTTTATGATGTAGGTGTGGGCTCTCGCATGACGTGAGAGTAGCCGTACCTTGGAGTGGATGCGTTCCGTACTTAAAAGGAGATCATTTGGATGCATGCCACTTTCAAGGGATGTTTGGTGGAGAGGACCACCATGTTTTGGAGACAAGGAAAATTGCCTTCTAGGTTTTGGTAACGATTCCTAAATCCTTATTTTTATTTACATGCTTTTCATGATCATTGTTTATAGCATGTTTTGATGTTTTTAGATTATTATGAAAATGTCATGATTATTAGACCATTGACATGCATGTATAGCCTTTGAGACACCAATGTTTAATATGGACCATTATTTTAGTGTTCTCACATTTGTTTAGCTATCGTGTACATCATGAATCTAATAACATGTAAATTTGCATAATAATCATGTTTATATTTATCATGATGATCCTTATCTTGTTTTGATGCTTCATGATTTGAATATATGTTTAAATGTTAGTTTTTCATTAAGACTAGATATATATTTGTGCATATAGTGGGCCACAAATAAATCTATATATGTTTGAACTTGAATGCTTATTTGAACCCATTAGATGTGCTAATATAGTCTAGTTTTGATGATTCATACATTTTAAACTTGTATTCCTCATTTTGGTTTTGTTTTATGATCATGTGTTTTCATTTCATGTATATGTCTATTTTGCCAAACTTTAAGATATACATGAATACCCCTTGAGTCATTTGCTTTTCATGCAAATCTATACATATGGACTCAATTGTGTTTAGGGATATGTATGTATACTTTTTGTGTTGACAAATCATACATATACCTTGAAATGAAATTTGTTTTAATGAAAATTTAGTTTTTCATGTTTTCATGTGTTTATGTTTAACTTCATGTATATGTCCATTTTATCCAAATTATTGTTGATACATATACATCCTTTTGAGCCACGTGCCTTCATGCATATATCTTTGTGGACTCGTTGTGTTTGGATATGTATGTATACTTTAATTTGTATAAGACATACATATACCTTGAAGATTAAATAGTTTTGATGATTTTCATGTTTTCATGTTTCAAGGAATATTGAGCTTATTGTCCATCTTTCATGATTATGATCTTCCGTTGTATTTGTACACTCACATTTATTGTTTACTCATGTGTTTGTTTTCATGAGACATATTTATGCTTAATTGATTATGAGTGTTGACTATTTTGTGAATTTCATGTTTTTATGAAGAATATTCTTGTTTTTATTCCTAACTTGAAGGATTTCGTACTAGTTTACAAATTTTTCATTTAACTAGTTCGTATTCTTCATTTTGGTAGAGTTTTTCAAATAAAGCTCATTTTTCAAATCTATTTTTTGAAAATCCCTACCTTCCACGGGCGGTTGGTTGGGAGACCATGCCTCATGTATGCTTTATATTGAAAATCATTTTAAACTTGAACATGGTTGGGTGGTAGTTATATGAGATATACACTTGATCATTATTGTTGTTTCAATTGGTATCATTGGACTCTTTCAATTGGTATCAATTTTGACCTTTCTTGTATACTCATATATGTTTGTATGTATATATGCTTTCACTTCCAAGAATATCAATTTCAATTAGTATCTATTTTTCATACATATATATGTTTGTGTTTATGCTAAGCTTGAGCTTCAACTTTGTTTCAATTGATTAGTTTTCAATTGCTTTTCAATTGGTATCTTATTACAAGCTTATGCATATGTTTTGTTGGTATTTCATAAAGGGGGAGAAAATTCGATTTTCATGTTTACAATTGGTATTTGTATTTCCACTCCCTTACTTTATGATAGAAAATAATAATTTCAATTTGGTATCATATGTTTAAAAGTAATACTTTTAATTGGTATCAAATTTGTTTTATTGAGAAAATTCAAAATTTTGTTTTAAAAGATAAATACAAAAGTTTTGATTTATATTGCCTATATGCAAGGAGTGCTTAACATCTCTTCTACATATAGATTCATGATGAGTGTATCTTATATTGAAGAGCTTGACAATCTTTTCTTTATGTGATACACGTGTGTAGGGGGAGCTTCACATCTTCTCTTATGCATTGCATAGTGTGCGTTATTTGAATTAGGGCTTGTCTTCCCTCCTTCATGTAATGTATCTATATAGGGAAGCTTCACATCTTCCTCTTCATGAATGTATATCGCATATACCATTTATTGATTGATCTATGTTTACTTTCAATTGGTATCAAAATGCTACTTTGACATATTCTCAATTGGTACCTTAATTGATTGTCACCCCTATTTGGTTTTTGTTTTTGTTTTAGATAAAAAGGGGAGAACATTGTTTTTATTTAACCCTTTTATTGATTCATTGTTTCGAACAAAAAGGGGGAGATAAATTTATTGATTTGGTTTTAGTTTTACCCCTTGTTGATGATTGTTTCTTTGTATTAAAAAAAAAAAGGGAGAAGATTTTGTTTTATTTTGGTTTTTACCCCTTTATTGATGATTGACAAAAAGGGGGAGAATTATTTGAGAAGTTTTATATATGCATGTTTATGTTTTGCATATATTAAGTTTAATTTAGTTTAATTTTAATTGGTATCTAGAGCATGTTTTGTTTTTAAACATTTCATTGGTATCTAGAACCATTTATTGTTTATGCATGATTATGCATTGTCATTCATTGCATATTTATGTTTATTTGTTTTATGCATGAGTTAAGGGGGAGCTTCTTTGAAGCTTAACTTTGATCCATGCATATATAACTCCATGAGTTTTGTCATCATCAAAAAGGGGGAGATTGTTGACCTAGAGGCTTTCCACTCTAGTTTTGATGATGATTAACTCATGTAGTTATGTTTACTAATTATCTTGTGATTTTAGTTACAGATCATTGAACAAGATATTAGTTGGTGATTGCTTCAAAAGAAGAGTTTGGAAGCCTTCACTTGGTGATTCCAGGGCCCGAGCATCAAGATCATACCTTTGCACTCGGTGGATCACGTTTGGGATCGAGTCTACTTGAAGATGAAGATCGTCAAGAAGACTTAGGTATCCTAGTGTTTAGTGTGTTTAGATCCATTTGTAAAGATAAGAATAGTTGATATGCTCAAGTGCACAATACACACACGTTTCATGATTTGGATTTGGTTGATCAAAACAAGTTTACTTTGTTTTTTATGTATATTAGATGTGCTCTATATACATACATGCTTACATGACTTATACAAACTTAGTTTGATATACCTATTTATGTGTTTTAATGTTTTGGTATTTTTAACAAAACATTATTTTGAAATTAAAGACAAAAACTATGATATATATTTGTTTCTTGTATATTGGACTTATGTCCATATGCAACATGCTTCAATGTGTTTAAATATCATGTTTTTGTATCTCAATAAGTTTTAGGAAAAATTAGATTTCCTATTGAAAAATCTAAGTTTGATAAAATACAAGTTTTGGTTTTTGGTAAAAATGATAAGACACAAAAATAGTTCAAATTGCTTGATATTTGAGTTGAAATTTTTATCACATGTTTATATATCAATGCAAAATGATAAAACTATTTTTGGGTAATTTTACAAAGACTTAAAAGATTTTCTAAAATAATTTTAACCCCAGTTTCTGACCCAAGACTGTGGCTGACAGGCCAGGTCGGTCGACCGCACGGGTCGACCGCACCAAAGGCCGGTCGACCCTTGCGGTCGACCGACGTGCACAGGCTTGTGCACGTTTGGCAGACACAGGGACGGTCGGCCGGGCGGCCGACCGGACCAGAGAGCTTTGCTCTCTGTATCTGGACGGTCGGCCGGGCGGCCGACCGGATCAGAGAGTCTGCTCTCTGTATCTGGGCGGTCGGCCGGACGGTCGACCGGGTTGCCCCAACGGTCACATTTCTGACCGTTGGTGGTCGGCCGGCCGGCCGACCGCTAGGCCTGTCAGGCTGCCAGATCAGCCTAACGGTTAGTTTCTATTTTGACCTATAAATACCCCATCTCTTCATGGTTTTAACTAAGATTTTCAAGAGCAAAAATTCCTACTTTTCTGAAGTGTTTTACAAGTTTTCAAAAAGAGTTTTAAGTGCCAAAAGATCCATCTTATTTGTTTTTAAGTGTTTTGTTATTTTCAAAGAAAACAAGTTTTTGGGAATTGATTTCTTGTTCTTCATTTCTATATCAATTTGGTATTTTCCCAAGAGATTTTCTTTGATCAAAACACTTTGTTTTCCACACTTGAGCTTATCTTCTATCCTATTCTATTTAGGATCTTTGTTTGTGGAAAAAGGAAAGAGGTTTGTGGTTGAGATATACCACTTGTTGTAAACCCTTGATTTCTTGTATCCCTCTTGGTGAGGTTGATTTGGGTTGGTGTTTGCTCCCTCTTTGGTAGAGGTTGAGATTGTGGTTTGCTCCCTGTAGTGAGAGGTGGAGTTTTGGTTTGTAACCCTCTTCGGTAGAGGTGTTTGTCGGTTGTTGTTTGGCTACGGGCCTACCCCTCGGTTGTGAGGCGGTGTTTGAGAGAGGAGTTCGGTACTCCCTTTGTTGTAACAAATCCTCCTCGGTGGAGGTTCCCTCGGTGGGAGATAGTGGATTGGAAATCCTTCACGGTGGTGAAGGCGGGGATGTAGAGCTAGGGGCTCGAACCTCGAAACATATCTTGTTGTTAGTGTTTGATCCATTGTCTCTCTAACCCTCTCTCTCTTTTAATTATGCAAAGCATCATTCTTCATTCATATCATTCATATTGCTTGTGTTGCCTTGCATTATTTCATATTGCTTATCATCCTTATATGCTTGGCTCGTTTGTGTGTGCCTCACTTGTACTTAACCACAAGAGCTTCATAAGCACCTCAACCCATATTTAGAGGAATCAAGAGGAGTTAGTCCAGAGTCCTTCACGGGAAATTCGGCTACACTTGTTGGTTGTATTAAGTGTGATTGCAAAATTGCTTTTAAGCTTCCGCATTTAGCTCATTTAGTTTCTAGATTAGCATCATCACCTATTCACGCCCCTAGGTGATTTACACTTCCTCTCTCATGGAATCCCTGAAACCAGGCGAGAAGGAATTCCCATGCAGTAGCACGCGAAGATCTATCACTCGCATCATCAACATGATAAAGTGGTCGCGCGCTGATCAGACTCCCACCGGCACACTTTCCCAGAAATTTCAGAGGAGAGTTCTACTTATAATTTTTTATTTTTTGTTCAATTACTTGTAATCTTCTCCTCGATTTTTTGTATGTTTTCCCAATTGAATAATCAATGGAAAACAAGATTGTGACTCCACTAGGGATTGCATTCTCCACTGCTAAGAATCAAGTGTCGCAATGCGATGATCAGACCCTCGGGTCTATTGCAGAGACATTGGTCATTCACTTTGACCAAGAGAGGTTGAACAACTACTCTCCAGGGGTAGTACAAGCCCCTACATGTGCGCAAGCACAAGGAGGTCAGCGTAGTCACAGCCCCTCTGGCTACCTCTTGGAAGAAAGTCTCTGAAGAGACAAATAAGACTCTCTATAAACCTATTACAGTCTCAGGCGAGGCTAAACAGACCCTATGCGAGTCTAGCACAGTCTCAGCAGAAAACATAGCCTCGCGCCAGCATATTAACACTATGCGCGAAGCTATAAAGATTCCTCATGAACTTAAAATAACCTCTGCTAAGGCTATGTAGATTGTAAAATCTGTAGTCTCATGCGAGGCTAGAGATAGATCTCTTGATTCAGCTTCCTGCGAAGCAAAAATAGTCTCGACTGCAAGACTATTTCAGCTCTTCACAGAGCTACGCCCCGCCTGTCCCGCGAGGTTAAGCCTAAAGTACTTTGTGCTAACAATCAGACTACTGCAGCCCCGTTTATATCATCAGCACTATTGGGCAGTGCTAGGGTCGCCGTTAGTGGTAAAAACAAAGCACTAAGTTCTCAGATAGCTTCAACATGTGAAGCTAATTCAACTTTTTGCAGAGTTCAGCGAGGCTAAGGCTAAAGTACCTTTGTGTGCTAATAACGTTGCTGATTCAGTGTCACTCTCACTGCCAGCACCTAGTGCTAAAGTTTTTAGCCACGAGTCTAGAACTAAAGTACTAAGTGCTAAGAATCTTAGCCGCGAGATTAAAAATGAAGTATCACTGAGTGCTAACAGTGAGCTATTTCAGCCTCGCTCAAGGGAGGAACTCTGCTTAGCAAAGCTAAGCTTTCCTTCAAAGGCAAAGCTAAAACAGTAGCTTCGCCTAACGAAGCTACTCTTTCAGGCGAAACTATACTAGCTTCGCCTATAGCCAAAAAGAAAAGTTTGAAGGCTAAGCCCAGGGTTTCTCAACCGAAGCGGGCTAACATCCAGTTTTCTAAAGTCTCCGTGTTGGATCGGTTGGATCTAGGTAACACAGGCTTGCGGCATTATCTGAGAAACAAGCAAAAACTCCGCTCCGAAGAGCCAGTTCACGTCTTGTCATCCCAGTGCAAACAAGCAGGGTTTCAACCTATAATGGTACACTCCGTCTAGTATTGTTTGGGGCCAATCCCCACAACTACTTCTCTAAGCCAGCAAATGGTGTTCAACTGTTTGTCAGTCCAAACTTCTGAGAAACCCAACTCTAGAAAGAAGAAGACAGAGAAGATGCCTCGCCTCGCAGTTGCCGCTGTCAACATGATAGGCAGAGGAAGGGACTTTCTATGATTTTGCAGAAGGAAACAGGGGGTTCACACTCCCTCGTTTAGTTCTCCAAGGCCCGACTATAGCCCCGACTTAGGTCAGGTTCTGGTCGAATAAAAGAGTTCCTTCTAAGGTACTCATTCGAGGGTAATAATACCCTGTAATTATGGACAGCCTTCTTTCTCAGAAGTAATATTGCCAGAACCATTGAGACACCACTTTCAATGGTCCGATAATGAAGAAGAAGCCAACGGCTACGCTTCCTCCGCCACCATCAACTCTGTGCAGGCAGAGTTCGTATCAGCCAACATGGTTGATAACAACAATGATGATGATCTCCATCATTGCATGGAGGCACATGAGCAAACTTCCAAGGCCCAATAAGAAGCCATGGACAACATCCAGCAAATGTTGGCTCAGCTTCTGACAAACCCGAACAGTGATAAAATAACTGATGGTAATCACGAAAATGAGGAGAACAACAGCAACGAACCTCCCAAGGTCGAGCATTTAAAGGAGGGCTCTTCAATCGATGCCGAAGTGATCAAAGGCATCCAAGTTCAGATCGCATCCCTGGCCCAAAGGGATGAACTGAAGAAAGTAGGGGTAGTCCGTCCTTACCCCTTGGAATGGGATTCAGTCCTATAATCATCAAAGTTCAAGCCACCAACGCTGCACTCGTATGAAGGCAAGAGCTCGTCAGATCAGCAAATTTACTGTCTTCGATCACAAACCAGTAATGTAGTAGGTAATTATGCTATCATGGCCAGACTGTTCATTGGCACCCTCAAGAGGGTGGCCTTTGATTAGTTCAGGAGTCTCCACACGAACTCTATCAATTTCTAGCTCGACTTGGAAACCAGATTTCTCACCCGATTCTACGAGAATGACACCGAGGTAACCATTGACACACTCCTTTCAGCAGTCCAAAAAGAGGAGAATCCGTACGGGATTACATAGAGAGATTTCACAACCTTTCTCTATGTGTCCGGCAGGCATGTCTTTGCCTATGTTGCTTCAGACGTGTAGGCATAACTTTCTCGATAAAGTGGAATTCGCATGGGGGCCATCAAAGCCCACACTCAGAAGGAGCTTGTTAAACAAACAGAGATAGCTGAGAAATTAGCTAAAAAGTTTGAGACTCCCAAAAACAGGTGGGGAATCAACAACAAAAGTTATGACACGGTTGAATCTTCTGATACATCAGCTTTGAAAGTATATGGAGGAACTCAATCAAAAAAAAAACTTCAACAAAACTTCAGAGTATCAGGGACAATACTCTTTCAAAGATGAGCATGTGGTGACACTTTTTCACTTGCTCAACAAAAGCAACAAGCTCAAGTTGCCAGAGACTAGATACCCAGATGAAGTGGGACGAATGAACGATCCCAACTATTATCTTTTCTATAGGATGGTTTATCATCCTACTTGCAGGTGCAATGTCCTTAAGGACAAAATTCAAGAGCAGATTGAAGCGGGTATTTTGACTCTGAAATCAGAACATAAAAGGGCCACTGCCCAACTCTTATCCTAAAAGGGAGTATAGAGGTAGTCAACTCTACTTCCAAAAGTCATGGGTCTTATCCTATCAACGGCTAAAGTAATGGGACTCAAGCCAGTCCAAAACTAAAGGAAAGTCTTGCAATGTCTCTCGTAGCAAATGACACCACACCAGCAACTCCTCTCAGCAGTTCTGAAGAGGAGACAACCATCTCAACTGCTATTTGATAGCCGACAGGCACTAGGTTTGGTAAATAATACTTGCAACAGTACAACCAGACCCCCGACAAGAAATAATAGCCAACGACGTAGGGAAACGCGCAGGGGTTGGAATATGGCATTTCACTAACCAAATGGGGACAACCTTCCGTAGTGGAGGCAGTCTACTCGAGTGAAGCTTATCGCCTAGCGAATCCAAATGGTGACACGCTCTTGATGCCAATCAATGACAAGTGCTATCCAGGATCACGTTAACACTACACCTCTGATCATCAAGTCGGACTCGTCTGGCTGTTTCATCTCCTCGAGGAGTTCCTTTTCTCAGGAGGAATCAATTTCAACCATCTTTGCATTCTTACTTCGGCAAATTAGTTCGACTTCACGATAATTTTGAATGAGCTGAATTCATCAAAGAAGGTTCCTGATGCATCCTTGCAGGACCTTTCTAGTGCTTCTACATTCATGTTCAGATTTGATGATCAGCTATGACTAGAGTCTTGATTATGATGAACAAAAGTGAAACTCCACAAGGAATCTCGACTTACTCAACATATTCCCTGTGAAGTTTGTACTCCCATATCTAGACACGAAGAGCAGCTGAGAACCAGAGTCTTGATGAATGAAAGGTGACGCTCCACGAGGAATGTCAATCTACTCGACAATTCTCCATGAAGTTTAGACTTAACTCTTTAATCCCCAACGAGATTTTAAAGGTCACCAGCGGAATACATAAATGTTTACTTTATGTGACATGATTGAAGCCTTCGGTGATTAAGGCTAGAGGAAAATATTGGCTTCTAAGCCTAATATAAAATCCTCAACAACTTATCATTCTGAGGAGAATAGCATGACTAGACCAACTCAAATGTTAGTTGGTAAAGGTATATCAAACCCGTTGATAGCTGAGGATTTGCTGAAAATTCTAAGGGACCTGATCCCGCTTTTCCTACCAAAGTCCTCTACCAATTACCGTCCATGGAATGGTAGGACCACAAAAGGTTGTATTCATTTTCCCAATGAAATGAATCACGGATCAAAACTATCATGCTTAAAGCTCACGCCTCTAACAGTATAACCTGTTGAATATCCCTGGCAGATCTTGCTAATATTCTCAGCAGATCAAACTCTACTTGCCATTCTCTTCAATAGAATGACAGGTCCACTCAAATTACTATTATGTTCAAATACCTCTAACAGTAAATGAATCCTTATCAAGTTAACATCACACCTCTGACAAGTTGATTATACAAATCCCCAAGCGGAGAAGTTGTCACGATCACTTTAGACAAGATCTCCTTTTAATTTCCCAGCAAGGAATTTGGTTGTTACGTTAATGATTACCTCTGATAACTTTCCAGGGAACAATCCTCCTATCGAATGCCCATAGAGTTATTTATGTCACGTTAATGATTACCTCTGACAGTTTAGATAACACCAAACTCTCTATAATCTCTCATGAGATTCATTTTCTGATTCCCTAGCGAGTTTCTAAAAGATTTCCCTCGGAGTCTATTATTACCCGCCCAATATACTCTTCAGTTGTTACGTTAACAATATACCTCTGACAATTTCTTCTAAAAAAATTCTCCAAGGAAGCACTAATTTTTCCAATGGAGTTTATGATCAAGTCTGATTCTCCTCAGCGGAATTATCCCTTTTTACCATTATGTCCAATTCATCACCTCTGAATGGCAGAATTTTGAGCTTGGTGGCTTCTCAATCGGTCATGTCCAGTCAATCACCTCTGAATCGACAGATAGCCAAGTCTCATCCTCTGGTCCAGTAGAGACCACACTTTTGCTGTTATGTCCAGTTTGTCACCTCTGAATGGTAGGGCTCTGAGTCTAGTGAGTCCCTAATCAGTTATGTCTATATTACTTCTAAACTGACGGGTGCCTAGATCTCTCACCTTTTATGATACTCTGATTGTCATGTCCAGTTTATCACCTCTGAACACACGAGTCCATAACCTTGTTCTCTTTTCCCCCGTCAGGGCCGAAAGTTCTTGCTGTCAAGTTAATACGACTATCTCTGACTAGTGAATTGCGAGTCTGTTGTCTCTTAGTTGGTCATATCCATATTACCTCTGAACCGACGGGTGCCCAGATCCAATTCACCTTTGCAGTCCCTAGTGGATAGCTGCTAAGTTAATGCGACTACCTCTGGCAGCGAATTCAGAGTTTAGTGTGTTTTACTCTATCATGTCTAATTTATCACCTCTGAATAGACGGGTCCCTAAAATTGGGTTCATCTTCATTTTGTCATCTGTTCAGATTATCACCTCTGAATGACAAATTTTCGAGCTTGGTGGCTTCTCAATCAGTCATGTCCAGTCAATCACCTCTGAAACGATAAATAGCCAAGTTTCCCATTTTCGTTTTACGGTTATGTCCAGTTCCTCACCTTTGAACTGTAAACACTCCAAGTTTAGTAATTTAATCGGTTATGTCCAGTTCGTTATCTCTGAACCACGAATATCCCATCTTACCCTTCTTTGTCGTTATGTCTAGTTCGTTACCTCTAAACAAGGTTTCATGTCTGGTGATTCCTAATCAGTTATGTCCAATTCATCACCTATGAACTGACGGATACCCAGATCTAACTTTCTAATCTGGTAGGGACTCTTCTCATTGTTTTGTGTAGGTTATCACCTTTATACAGTGAATTCTCTTTTTAGCGATTTCTAACCTGTTATGTCTACATTACCTTTGAACAGACGGATTTCTAGATCTGCTCCCCTTTGTCCTCAGTGAATTCTCATACTCAGACTGATTTTATCATGTTCTTAACCTCTGAATAATTTTCAGTCACAATTTTAATTTCTTTGGAGAATTCTACTTAGTGAATGCTCACCCTTTTGAACATTCGAGACAAATTCAAAGTATTTCGAAATTCGAACCATTTCATTGCAGATTTATGAAAACTTTGAAGGAGATTTTATTGATACTCTGAAAAGGCAAACTCTCAGATAGTGATTGGTAGTGAAAAATACATTTTTATCATAACATTTACCATCACATTTTCATATTTATTCATTTAATTCTGCACATTTATTAATATTTTGTGATTTATTATGTGCAGGCCTCGAAATAATAAAAAGAAAGAATTAAAGCCTAAAAAGAGCCCAAAAGCCCACATTTAAAGCCCAAGTGCAAAAGTGTAAATATCAATTGTCAAAGTGTAAATACACAAGGGCTAAAGTTGCAATTATTAAAGATGAGGGAAGGATAGAATTCTACCCAACCCTAAACACTTGCAGATGAGGATGAAAGACAAAGATAAGATGCAGAGATAAGGAAATTCGTTTAAAAGAGATTGGGAGAATTCAAGATCTAGGTAACTTGATTGCCAAGTTATCTCGAAATCCCAAGATAAAGAGCCAGGATCAAACTTCCAGAAGCAAACGACCAGATGGACGGACCAGGAGAAGCCACGCGCCAAAGCACGTGCCCAGATTTCACTGTACAGCCGCAATTCCACGGCAAAAGCCGCAATTACGCGGCAATTTGGTCTTATCTGACTACCAGATTTCGTGGAGGTGTTGTAATGGGACTCTGACTCCTTCTGCACCTATAAATACCCTCTTCAGTGCAACGTACAGAGCGTCCAGCGAGCCAGAGGGCCAAATTTAGGGTTTCTTCTTGTAGTTTAGGTTTTCTTTTCTTTTCTTTTGTAATTTTTATTTTATGTAAGTGAGGGAGATGGCTATGTTGAGGGTGACACCGATGTATGCTTCTCTTCTCTTCCATTGTATCAAGTAATAAAGGTAACTTTTATTTTGTTTTTATATCATTGCTTTACTTTTCTTTTTGTTTTCTTTTTCTTTTCTACTTTATTTCTGTTGATCTTTGATGAGCATGCAAGTGATTCCGAACCACAAGTATAACAAGTCTTGGTGGTGCCAACGATACTTCATGGTGATGTTCTCCTCCTCAAGGTACGTATCACTTCATACTTGCCAAAGCTTGATGATATAATGCGAACAGGGGACTGAGATCGATCCTATGGTTTATGCGTTCAACGCCTCCGAAACAAGGTAGAAAGTGTTAGGTTTTCACGTTTTTCTTCAACCAAGGTTAGTGTTTATTTCTTTTCTTTTCTTTTATTTTATTTTTATAGATTAAATCACTATTTCCCAACTCTTTCTTTCCGACTCATTGTAAATACCGCTCTCTTTCTAACCTAACCAATATTTTCTTATTAATAACTAAAAAAAATAAAATTTTAGGGAATCTTACAAACGCTTCCATCGCTAGTCCCTCCCTGAGGATCACGACCCGCATAGCCTTGCTACAGCGGATTCGAATTGAACACTTGCACACCTTTAATTCTTAATCTAATATTTCATATTTTGTGTGTAGGTAAAAGTTCAATCAAAATTTTGGCGCCGTTGCCGGGGAAGGAATGGCACGATTTCCTCGTTCTAATCATTCTTTATTCTTTCTGTTTGCAGATACAGAGAACAGGAAAACAGAGCAGTAGCGAGGACATACAGCAACCCAGTGCCTCTGCCCTCGAAGGCAGAGCACCAGGGCCTACATATTTGCCGCAAATCTGCGGCCAGGGCCGCAATTCTGCGGCAATAGTAGTTGACTACTAATCTGGTTTTCTGCAAGTTGCTCTGAATTGCAAAAATAGCTTACTGCTTTGATTATATTTCTCTGTGATCACTCTGCAACTGCTAATTAATAACATTAACCCATTTGTTGAAAATAAAAAAAAATATTTTTAGACTCTTGCATATTAGGGCACGTGTCTATTTTAATTTTCTTTAATTCTGTTGAAGAGTGCTGGCGACAAGGTACGTTTGCATAGCATATAAATTAGGAAACACTCTTGGTTGTTTACTGCTTTCTTGAGTGATTACTTTTCTACAGCTTTACACGTACACAAAAATATCTTAAGGGTATAACCCATAAGCAAGATAAGGTGGGGATTTCATCACCCTTCCTTGGCCCACAAATCATATCCGTCACACTCACAACCCTAACCTTAAGTAAAATTTGACTAGACGTTGGCCCTAGGTTAACTCGGACTCAATAGGAGATTGACCGAAGGAGGAAATTGTTCGAAATTAACTCTTGCCAAATCGGTGTCTAGGCAGGGGATTGAGGGCCGAAAGCCCGAAGAACGGTGGTTATTTAATTAAGGAACGTCTCTGACGGAAAACCTCCCACCGGTCTTGCCACCTACCTGGCCGATTAGCTTGTGGTTAACGTCGACAATAGACCTCCTAAGGACAGTCTAAAGTTAGGAGTCATCTAGGTCAAGTCTTACCCTAGATTAGGATTTTTGATTATTTTTCTTTTTTATTGATTGATTGGGTGAACTTGTTTGCTGATTGTGCATGTCCGCTTGGTCGAGAGACCCACTTACATCCAGGCTAACTAGAACTAGTTCACCACCCGAGCAAAAGCCCGACCCACACATGGCACAACCAATATCACTCCAAGATAGGTTCTATCCTATTAGGACCTCTCTTCCTTCTTGCATCAAGCTTAACGATGAAGGTGTTGACCCATTTGAGCTTAAGCCACAATACATCAACACCCTTCTGAAATTTCATGGACTTGACTCCGAGGATGCATACTTCTTCATAAGGGAATTTGAGGAAGTATGTCTCATGATGAATATTCCTAAGTTAGGAAAAGATGACATCAAACTTAGGTTTGTCCCCTTTGCTTTGAAGGATTTAGCAAAGAAATGGCTCTACAGTCTAGAGGCCGGTTCAATATCTTCGTGGGATAATTTTGTTAAGGCATTCTTAAAAAAATTTTATCCCGTCCACAAGACTGCACTGATTAGGAAGAACATCTTACAGTTTAAGCAAACAGCCAATGAACCTTTTTGGAAATATTTCGAACGTTTCAAGGACCTCCTTGCCCAATGCCCTCACCATGGGATAGAGAAATGGCGACTTTACCAAGTTCTATATGATGGATTAGAATATCAAACTAAGACATTGTTAGAATCCATGTGCCAAGGAGGATTTCTGAAAAAGGACGAAACTGATGGATGGTTATTGTATGAGCAATTAGCTGAAAATACCATCCAATGGGAACCTACTCCGGAAAAATTTAGGACTAATGACCCTACTTCTTCTAAAGGAGGTATCTATTCCATTGAGGCCAACATAGCAACCGATGCTAAGTTAGCTGCTGTTATGCGAAGACTTGAGGCTCTTGAAACTAAAGAACCAGTCTCTGTGAACCAAGTCAGCCCAACATCTTCGGTGGGCTGTACTTATTGTCAAAATATGAACCATGTGTTCGAGGAATGTCCCGTCTTTATCGCGCATCAAAGCTTGCCCGAACATATGAGTGCGGCCTTCACAAGGCCCACCAACAATCCGCCCGCCAACAATCCATATTCGCCCACCTACAATCCCGGTTGGAGAAACCATCCCAATTTATCATGGGGCTAAAGTAACAATGATCAAACTAGGCCCAAATTCTCCAACAATTTCCAAAATCCGCCCTATCAAAATCCTCCACCCTCTTTCCAATATTCA
This sequence comes from Agave tequilana, assembly GCA_038442645.1. Lineage (NCBI taxonomy): Eukaryota > Viridiplantae > Streptophyta > Magnoliopsida > Asparagales > Asparagaceae > Agave > Agave tequilana. The sequence goes on from JAVJIF010007050.1 coordinate 40,002, forward strand.
CAAATGGAAACAAGGATCTCCAATATGGAAAGAAAGGTGGACACTCTCGTTAAAAGCAATGACACACTGGCTCAAGTCTTGACTAGGATAGAGATGCAAATGAATCAGCAAGAAAGGCAAAAGGTACTCTACCTAGTCAACCATTCCCAAACCCTAGGAACTCTAGTCAAGCTCACTTGGCTGAAGAGAATCATATGAGTCAGTGCAATGCGATTCATACAATGCGGTCGGGAAACAAGTTGATAACCAAGTATCAACACCATCAAGTTCTAAACAAGCATTCAGCTTGCCTGATCCCACTCCATCTCAACTTGATGCCAACAACACGAAAAAAGACAAGTCAGCCGAAGATATGCACAAGCCCATCGCACCCTACCCAAATAGGCTTAAAGATAAGCAATGTGCACAAATGGATAAGGTACGCGAGATTTTTAATCAAGTCAAGATCAATATACCTCTTCTTGATGCAATTCAACAAGTCCCTAAGTATGCCAAGTTTATTAAGGACATGTGCACAAAGAAGAGAAAGACTAATGTGCCCAAGAAGGTTTTTCTAGCCACTAACATTAGTGAGCTATTGTCCAACCAGATCCCTGTCAAGTATAAGGACCCTGGTTGCCCCACCATCTCTTGCACAATAGGTCAAACTGCAATTAAGCATGCACTTCTTGATTTGGGAGCAAGTATCAACTTACTCCCCTTCTCAGTCTACCAACAACTTGGGTTGGGCGAACTTAGTCCGACTAAGGTTACAATCCAATTAGCTGACCGATCCATAAAAATTCCCAAAGGAGAAATTACCGATGTGCTCATCCGAGTTGGGGAGTTTATCTACCCAGTAGATTTTGTTGTTCTGGAGACCGAACCTGTATCAACTCTTCGGTCTCAAACTCCCGTTATCCTAGGGCGTCCGTTCCTTGCAACTGCAAATGCGATCATAAATTGTAGGAATGGATCCATGAGGTTGACCTTTGGAAACATGACTAAAGAGGTCAATGTCTTCAACCTGGAAAACCAATCTCGTAAGATAAAAGACCAAACATTTGAGGTGAACTTCATCGAGAACATTTGTGAAAAAGAAAGTGAAAATGAGTCTCTATTTCTTGACAAGTTATTTGAGGATAAGTGCGATTTTAGTGATAAGATGACACATGTTGAGGATTATAATTTTAAAGTTCCCTTTAAAAAACGAAGATTTGATCTAAGTATCTTCAAAGAGCCAAGCACTGATATATCGCATGAGAATATAGTTCAAGAAACTCCGATTGACTTAACTTTCGAAAGTCTCTTTGAAGAAGAACTCCTGTGTTTAGATACACCGATTAAGGAGATGTTGGTTAATTATTCACTTCCAGGGAAAAGTGTTGATTTAAGTTTTGAGGAGATGTACGGAACTGAGCTAGAATTTCTCGGCAAGGAAGTTCCAACTGAAAGGTGTGATGAATTTTTGAATAATGGAGGTGGACATATGATGAGGAAGAGCCTAAAGAAGATGAAACTGAGGGGAGAGAAAGTTAAAACAAAAATGTTGGTCTCCCCATTGTGCCTTATAAAGAGAACCCATTGGCATGATGGGAAACGAGCTAGAGGGATGAATCCTAAGCAGCTCTAGGTGAGAGTGATACATGTGTTGTACATATTATGGTATACTATTATTTTTTGCCTCTCTTTACATTTTTCTTCATGCATTCATGCATTTCATACATTGAGGACAATGCATGAGATAAGTGTGGGGGAGGGTTTACTAACATAGAAAAGATTAATTAATAAAATAAAAAAATATTTTTCTCTTTATTTGTTCTAACATTTCAAAAAAAAAATTTTAAAAAAATTTAAAAAAAATTATAAAAAGGATAATACTTTGACTTATTTTTTGAAAGAAATCTAAGTTAGTTTTAAGGATTAGGAAAATCATGATTAGGATTTCTAAAAACTTGATCAAAATAAATAAATTGTTTAAATTTTAGGTATAGGAGGAGAAATTGAATAATTAGTTAGTCTTAATTTTTACCTTAATGAAATGTGCATTTCTAGTACATATCTAGGATTCTAAGACAAAGACCTTTGTGCCTCATATATATAAAAAAATAAAAATAAATAAATAAAATTCAATCACTAATTAAGCTGGATACATGTGCCTCATGAAGCATAAGTATTCACGCCTAAAGTGAGTTAATAAATAAAATCCTTAGTTTTGTGGCCTAGTTCACTCGAATTTGAGTCCGCGGGGTGTCTTCTCACCTGGTGCCCTAAGACCGACCGGTTTGGGAGTCATCGACTTTAAGTTCGCTATATGGGTGGATTAGAAAGCCTAAACTAAGAAATATTATATATGTACTAACACATCTAATAGTCAATTAGTTAGGTATGAGGGCCTCAAGAAGCCTTGATACTTACACGAAAGAAAATTAGATGAGTTATTGTAACGCCCCGATTCCACAGATACGGGGACGTCACTGCGACGTATATACGTAGGTCCGGAGAAGCCCCCACGTATATACGCTAAGCAAAAGTACAACAAGAAATGATCAGAGTGCAACACAAAGCGTGGTATACACACGTATCTATGCCAACATAAAGGTACAATACAAAGTCATCGCAGTATGATAAACATTACATGATACATGTGTCCCTTATCATACAAGTCCAAAAGTAAAATATACATCAAAAGTACAAAAGAGCTCACGAGTAGGATGGGGATCCCGTGAGTCAAAAGAAGTCAGGCACAAGGAGCTGGAGTTAGGATGCCTGCTCGCTAAGGGTGGCTCGATCTACGGTGGACAACTCCACTCCGATCTAGCTACAGAACCTGAATGTGCAAATCCAAAGGGTCAAGACATATAATAATAAATGAACTGCAAGCCAAGTGGCTAAGAGACATGAGAAGGGTCAAAACACGAGTATAGAATATAATAACGGTATAATATAATAATCATGAAACGGGAAATCCAAGGTAATGCTAACTACGAGCTAAAGTGATTGTATATGCTTAAGTTACGGTCCTATGAGACTAGTACGTCGAAGGAATAATCCAAACAAGGAAACCCTCATAAATATACCCTTGTCTCATACTACCGCAATCCCAAGCATATAGAATCAGAATTGCAAATCATGCGATAATCATAACGTGAATACTAGACAAGAAAGACATGAATCATACTGAGGAAGACATAAGTCAACAATCCGGAATCGTCACTGGAATCTCTACAAGTAAAGGAAGGAGTCATAATGTAACATGTGTCATAACAGGAACTATAGCAAGCACAATAATCATAACAATAGCTATAACTGAACCTATTATTATTATTATTACTCGCCTAACTCATATATCTAGGTATGTGTCTCGGTATCGATCCCAACTCACATACATCCATATATAAGCTATTCGAGGTTCGTTATCGGAAGTAGATGGAATTTGTGTAAATGAAAGGGAGCTTTGTGTAAAAGGGGACATGAGGTGTCACCTCCTTGGCCACTTGGCCGGCTAAGGGAAGGAGGGAGAGTTAGTGGGGTTAGGTGAGGATGTGAGTGGGAAATGAGGTGGCAACCTAGGTGGAAAATGGAATTTGCAAATATTGGAAAAATGCCCGAAATTCAAGTACCTCTGAATGATCTGAAAATTTAACCAAAAATCAAGAATAACATATAAAGACCAATAGCGAAATCCGTTCGAAGAAATACTGTATAGTTTTAAAGTTAAAAATCCCGGAATCTGTGATTTACCGACTCCGAAAGAATTTCCATAAAATCATAAAACTCTCAGAAAAAGAATATAGGCAGAAAATATGATTCCGAGAAATAAAGTCTAAAGGACCATCATGAAATTCCAAACAGTTTGAGAATTAAAAATCCGGGAATCGGTCAGCGGCACTGGCCGACACCGATTGAAGAAATTCAATTTAATCCGAGAAAAATCCAGAAAATCACAGAAAACCTTATATATTGAAAAACAATATTTGGAACTGAAATCGGTCAAATCAGAATACTGGAAAGACTAAATTGAATAATATACTAGGATCGGGTTCTCGGTTCAGACCAGGCCTGACTCCGAATCCGGGGATCCAGATCCAAAACAAATAATCGTACAAATAATTCATAATACAAAATAAATACAGGAAATAAATCAAAAAAATACGATCGGAAATCTGAACACGTAACTAAGTACGTATTCCAGGAACGGGGTATTACAATCTACCCACCTTACAAAAATTGCGTCCTCGCAATTTCATTAAGGGGTAAATTGAATACAAAGGGAACGAAGGCACGAATAAGGGTATCATAAAACCAAAACAGGAAAGAAGATAAATACAAGAAGGACCAGAATTAACAATGTTAGAATGACAATGGAAACAATATTAAGAAAGATAACCAACTCAAATACAAGATCTGGGGTAGTGGTTACCATGAAATCCTAAGGCTCCTGATCCGGATACTGGTCTTCCCACTCTGTTGCGACGCCTGAAGCCTCTGCTGCCATGGCATGAACTTGGCCTCTGCCCTGATCTGCTCTGGCTCTCATCCCTCTCTGCTGATGACCATACTGCTGGGGTGGAAATGGAGCTCTCCGGTCAACGGGCTCAGGGTACCTCCTCAGTGGCGGCGCTGGAAGTGCTGGGACTGGATGCGCTGGAGCTGGAAGAGCTGGTCTGACTGGCGCCGCATGTCCAAACTTTCTGTGTGGGCAATCCCTCAGCTTATGACTCCCTGACCCACATGCCATACATAATCTCTGGGCTACTCGACAATCCCTCTTATAATGCCCGGGCCTGTGGCAATAATTGCATACAATCTGAGAAAGAGGAGTCTGGAATGGCCTCTTCATCATCGGGCCCTGGGCTGCCCTATCCTCATCTTCCTCATCCATTAGCTCAAAAGGCCTCTTCTTGGCTTGGCTTCTCATCTGATTCTCCTTCTTCTTCTCCAGTACACGCTCTACCTCTCGAGCTATGGTGAGAACCTCTGAGTATGTCTTCAGCTGCTGAGGCACCAGGAATACCTGTAGGTCCATCTGCAGACCCTGCTGAAATCTGCTTGCCCGTCTCTCTTCATCCGTCACCATGTACGGGGCGAAGCGGCTCAACCTGAGAAACTCCGCGGCATACTCATCCACGGATCTACTCCCCTGCTGAAGTCTGATGAATTGTTCTTCCATGTCCTTCTGAGCTGTGGCAGGGAAGAATCTGCTGTAGAAACTCTTGGAGAAGGTGTCCCAAGTGACAGGCTTCTCCAGTCTGGCCTCCTCTGCTAGCCACCAAGTCCTGGCTATGTCCTTTAGCTGAATCTTGGCAACTTCCACTTGGTCCTCCTGTGGAACCCTGGCTGCATTCAACAAATCTGAAGTGTCTGTCAGCCACTGCTCAGCATCCAAGGGTCTCTCTCCACCCGTGAATGTAGCTGGCTGCAGTCTCCTGAAGTCTGATATATTCCCCGGCCTCCGTTCCTTAGGTGCTGCTATCTCTTGCCGGAGAAGCTCGGTCTGTTGCTGTTGATTCTCCATCATGGTCTGGATGACCCTCAATACATCCACATTCCCCACATTCTCTCTCGCTGCTCCATCCGATGCTGATCCCGAGTTGCTGCGGCCCGATCTCCTCTCCATCGATACTAGGTAGAGATAGACTGGAAGGAGCTGGAACATGGAATGGAAGGATTTCAGGATATGAAGGATGGAATCAAGAAGAACTAGATAAATCAAAAGGACTAGACAACTTTGTACATTGATGTTGGCATCCGCAAATTTCTAGAATTTGCCACTTGTTTGTACTTATGGAGGTAAGAGCCTAAGCTCTGATACCAACCTGTAACGCCCCGATTCCACAGATACGGGGACGTCACTGCGACGTATATACGTAGGTCCGGAGAAGCCCCCACGTATATACGCTAAGCAAAAGTACAACAAGAAATGATCAGAGTGCAACACAAAGCGTGGTATACACACGTATCTATGCCAACATAAAGGTACAATACAAAGTCATCGCAGTATGATAAACATTACATGATACATGTGTCCCTTATCATACAAGTCCAAAAGTAAAATATACATCAAAAGTACAAAAGAGCTCACGAGTAGGATGGGGATCCCGTGAGTCAAAAGAAGTCAGGCACAAGGAGCTGGAGCTAGGATGCCTGCTCGCTAAGGGTGGCTCGATCTACGGTGGACAACTCCACTCCGATCTAGCTACAGAACCTGAATGTGCAAATCCAAAGGGTCAAGACATATAATAATAAATGAACTGCAAGCCAAGTGGCTAAGAGACATGAGAAGGGTCAAAACACGAGTATAGAATATAATAACGGTATAATATAATAATCATGAAACGGGAAATCCAAGGTAATGCTAACTACGAGCTAAAGTGATTGTATATGCTTAAGTTACGGTCCTATGAGACTAGTACGTCGAAGGAATAATCCAAACAAGGAAACCCTCATAAATATACCCTTGTCTCATACTACCGCAATCCCAAGCATATAGAATCAGAATTGCAAATCATGCGATAATCATAACGTGAATACTAGACAAGAAAGACATGAATCATACTGAGGAAGACATAAGTCAACAATCCGGAATCGTCACTGGAATCTCTACAAGTAAAGGAAGGAGTCATAATGTAACATGTGTCATAACAGGAACTATAGCAAGCACAATAATCATAACAATAGCTATAACTGAACCTATTATTATTATTATTACTCGCCTAACTCATATATCTAGGTATGTGTCTCGGTATCGATCCAACTCACATACATCCATATATAAGCTATTCGAGGTTCGTTATCGGAAGTAGATGGAATTTGTGTAAATGAAAGGGAGCTTTGTGTAAAAGGGGACATGAGGTGTCACCTCCTTGGCCACTTGGCCGGCTAAGGGAAGGAGGGAGAGTTAGTGGGGTTAGGTGAGGATGTGAGTGGGAAATGAGGTGGCAACCTAGGTGGAAAATGGAATTTGCAAATATTGGAAAAATGCCCGAAATTCAAGTACCTCTGAATGATCTGAAAATTTAACCAAAAATCAAGAATAACATATAAAGACCAATAGCGAAATCCGTTCGAAGAAATACTGTATAGTTTTAAAGTTAAAAATCCCGGAATCTGTGATTTACCGACTCCGAAAGAATTTCCATAAAATCATAAAACTCTCAGAAAAAGAATATAGGCAGAAAATATGATTCCGAGAAATAAAGTCTAAAGGACCATCATGAAATTCCAAACAGTTTGAGAATTAAAAATCCGGGAATCGGTCAGCGGCACTGGCCGACACCGATTGAAGAAATTCAATTTAATCCGAGAAAAATCCAGAAAATCACAGAAAACCTTATATATTGAAAAACAATATTTGGAACTGAAATCGGTCAAATCAGAATACTGGAAAGACTAAATTGAATAATATACTAGGATCGGGTTCTCGGTTCAGACCAGGCCTGACTCCGAATCCGGGGATCCAGATCCAAAACAAATAATCGTACAAATAATTCATAATACAAAATAAATACAGGAAATAAATCAAAAAAATACGATCGGAAATCTGAACACGTAACTAAGTACGTATTCCAGGAACGGGGTATTACAATCTACCCACCTTACAAAAATTGCGTCCTCGCAATTTCATTAAGGGGTAAATTGAATACAAAGGGAACGAAGGCACGAATAAGGGTATCATAAAACCAAAACAGGAAAGAAGATAAATACAAGAAGGACCAGAATTAACAATGTTAGAATGACAATGGAAACAATATTAAGAAAGATAACCAACTCAAATACAAGATCTGGGGTAGTGGTTACCATGAAATCCTAAGGCTCCTGATCCGGATACTGGTCTTCCCACTCTGTTGCGACGCCTGAAGCCTCTGCTGCCATGGCATGAACTTGGCCTCTGCCCTGATCTGCTCTGGCTCTCATCCCTCTCTGCTGATGACCATACTGCTGGGGTGGAAATGGAGCTCTCCGGTCAACGGGCTCAGGGTACCTCCTCAGTGGCGGCGCTGGAAGTGCTGGGACTGGATGCGCTGGAGCTGGAAGAGCTGGTCTGACTGGCGCCGCATGTCCAAACTTTCTGTGTGGGCAATCCCTCAGCTTATGACTCCCTGACCCACATGCCATACATAATCTCTGGGCTACTCGACAATCCCTCTTATAATGCCCGGGCCTGTGGCAATAATTGCATACAATCTGAGAAAGAGGAGTCTGGAATGGCCTCTTCATCATCGGGCCCTGGGCTGCCCTATCCTCATCTTCCTCATCCATTAGCTCAAAAGGCCTCTTCTTGGCTTGGCTTCTCATCTGATTCTCCTTCTTCTTCTCCAGTACACGCTCTACCTCTCGAGCTATGGTGAGAACCTCTGAGTATGTCTTCAGCTGCTGAGGCACCAGGAATACCTGTAGGTCCATCTGCAGACCCTGCTGAAATCTGCTTGCCCGTCTCTCTTCATCCGTCACCATGTACGGGGCGAAGCGGCTCAACCTGAGAAACTCCGCGGCATACTCATCCACGGATCTACTCCCCTGCTGAAGTCTGATGAATTGTTCTTCCATGTCCTTCTGAGCTGTGGCAGGGAAGAATCTGCTGTAGAAACTCTTGGAGAAGGTGTCCCAAGTGACAGGCTTCTCCAGTCTGGCCTCCTCTGCTAGCCACCAAGTCCTGGCTATGTCCTTTAGCTGAATCTTGGCAACTTCCACTTGGTCCTCCTGTGGAACCCTGGCTGCATTCAACAAATCTGAAGTGTCTGTCAGCCACTGCTCAGCATCCAAGGGTCTCTCTCCACCCGTGAATGTAGCTGGCTGCAGTCTCCTGAAGTCTGATATATTCCCCGGCCTCCGTTCCTTAGGTGCTGCTATCTCTTGCCGGAGAAGCTCGGTCTGTTGCTGTTGATTCTCCATCATGGTCTGGATGACCCTCAATACATCCACATTCCCCACATTCTCTCTCGCTGCTCCATCCGATGCTGATCCCGAGTTGCTGCGGCCCGATCTCCTCTCCATCGATACTAGGTAGAGATAGACTGGAAGGAGCTGGAACATGGAATGGAAGGATTTCAGGATATGAAGGATGGAATCAAGAAGAACTAGATAAATCAAAAGGACTAGACAACTTTGTACATTGATGTTGGCATCCGCAAATTTCTAGAATTTGCCACTTGTTTGTACTTATGGAGGTAAGAGCCTAAGCTCTGATACCAACCTGTAACGCCCCGATTCCACAGATACGGGGACGTCACTGCGACGTATATACGTAGGTCCGGAGAAGCCCCCACGTATATACGCTAAGCAAAAGTACAACAAGAAATGATCAGAGTGCAACACAAAGCGTGGTATACACACGTATCTATGCCAACATAAAGGTACAATACAAAGTCATCGCAGTATGATAAACATTACATGATACATGTGTCCCTTATCATACAAGTCCAAAAGTAAAATATACATCAAAAGTACAAAAGAGCTCACGAGTAGGATGGGGATCCCGTGAGTCAAAAGAAGTCAGGCACAAGGAGCTGGAGCTAGGATGCCTGCTCGCTAAGGGTGGCTCGATCTACGGTGGACAACTCCACTCCGATCTAGCTACAGAACCTGAATGTGCAAATCCAAAGGGTCAAGACATATAATAATAAATGAACTGCAAGCCAAGTGGCTAAGAGACATGAGAAGGGTCAAAACACGAGTATAGAATATAATAACGGTATAATATAATAATCATGAAACGGGAAATCCAAGGTAATGCTAACTACGAGCTAAAGTGATTGTATATGCTTAAGTTACGGTCCTATGAGACTAGTACGTCGAAGGAATAATCCAAACAAGGAAACCCTCATAAATATACCCTTGTCTCATACTACCGCAATCCCAAGCATATAGAATCAGAATTGCAAATCATGCGATAATCATAACGTGAATACTAGACAAGAAAGACATGAATCATACTGAGGAAGACATAAGTCAACAATCCGGAATCGTCACTGGAATCTCTACAAGTAAAGGAAGGAGTCATAATGTAACATGTGTCATAACAGGAACTATAGCAAGCACAATAATCATAACAATAGCTATAACTGAACCTATTATTATTATTATTACTCGAACTAACTCATATATCTAGGTATGTGTCTCGGTATCGATCCCAACTCACATACATCCATATATAAGCTATTCGAGGTTCGTTATCGGAAGTAGATGGAATTTGTGTAAATGAAAGGGAGCTTTGTGTAAAAGGGGACATGAGGTGTCACCTCCTTGGCCACTTGGCCGGCTAAGGGAAGGAGGGAGAGTTAGTGGGGTTAGGTGAGGATGTGAGTGGGAAATGAGGTGGCAACCTAGGTGGAAAATGGAATTTGCAAATATTGGAAAAATGCCCGAAATTCAAGTACCTCTGAATGATCTGAAAATTTAACCAAAAATCAAGAATAACATATAAAGACCAATAGCGAAATCCGTTCGAAGAAATACTGTATAGTTTTAAAGTTAAAAATCCCGGAATCTGTGATTTACCGACTCCGAAAGAATTTCCATAAAATCATAAAACTCTCAGAAAAAGAATATAGGCAGAAAATATGATTCCGAGAAATAAAGTCTAAAGGACCATCATGAAATTCCAAACAGTTTGAGAATTAAAAATCCGGGAATCGGTCAGCGGCACTGGCCGACACCGATTGAAGAAATTCAATTTAATCCGAGAAAAATCCAGAAAATCACAGAAAACCTTATATATTGAAAAACAATATTTGGAACTGAAATCGGTCAAATCAGAATACTGGAAAGACTAAATTGAATAATATACTAGGATCGGGTTCTCGGTTCAGACCAGGCCTGACTCCGAATCCGGGGATCCAGATCCAAAACAAATAATCGTACAAATAATTCATAATACAAAATAAATACAGGAAATAAATCAAAAAAATACGATCGGAAATCTGAACACGTAACTAAGTACGTATTCCAGGAACGGGGTATTACAGTTATACATGCAAAAAAAAAAAAAGAAGAGAAAAAAATATAAAATATATATATTTATAATAAAGAGGCATGAGAGTCCAAGTTAAGGAATTCCTAGTAAAATTCATAAGGATGCATATGATTTTTGGTAACGAAAAAGACTATACACAACTTCAATTTTGATCCTTATCTAAATTGGATGACAATTTACTTTATAAAGACTAAGTCTAAGAATGAATAAAAATGATGATCCTAAAACTTATAGACTACTTAGTCTTTTCAAAAGTATTTCAAATAATTTCTTTTTTATGGATTTTGTGGGTGTAATCCGCTGAAAACCCTCACGAGACAACACTCGTCCTTTAGGGTAGCCTAAGGGTTTAACGGCTTGTTGCACATGCTAAGTGCAACCGTGATTCCTACGAAAGTGAGTTAGGATAGATTAGTTTTTCTTTTCTTTTTCTTTGTTTTTACTCGAGGACGAGCAAAAAGATAAGTGTGGGGGTGTGATTGGTAGTGAAAAATACATTTTTATCATAACATTTACCATCACATTTTCATATTTATTCATTTAATTCTGCACATTTATTAATATTTTCTGATTTATTATGTGCAGGCCTCGAAATAATAAAAGAAAGAATTAAAACCTAAAAGAGCCCAAAAGCCCACATTTAAAGCCCAAGTGCAAAAGTGCAAATATCAATTGTCAAAGTGCAAATACTCAAGGGCTAAAGTTGCAATTATTAAAGATGAGGGAAGGATAGAATTCTACCCAACCCTAAACACTTGCAGATGAGGATGAAAGACAAAGATAAGATGCAGAGATAAGGAAATTCGTTTAAAAGAGATTGGGAGAATTCAAGATCTAGGTAACTTGATTACCAAGTTATCTCGAAATCCCAAGATAAAGAGCCAGGATCAAACTTCCAGAAGCAAACGACCAGATGGACGGACCAGGAGAAGCCACGCGCCAAAGCACGTGCCCAGATTTCACTGTACAGCCGGCAAAAGCCGCAATTACGTGGCAATTTGGTCTTATCTGACTACCAGATTTCGTGGAGGTGTTGTAATGGGACTCTGACTCCTTCTGCACCTATAAATACCCCCTTCAGTGCAACGTACAGAGCGTCCAGCGAGCCAGAGGGCCAAATCTAAGGTTTCTTCTTGTAGTTTAGGTTTTCATTTCTTTTCTTTTGTAATTTTTATTTTATTTAAGTGAGGGAGATGGCTATGTTGAGGGTGACACCGATGTATGCTTCTCTTCTCTTCCATTGTATCAAGTAATAAAGGTAACTTTTATTTTGTTTTTATATCATTGCTTTACTTTTCTTTTTGTTTTCTTTTTCTTTTCTACTTTATTTCTGTTGATCTTTGATGAGCATGCAAGTGATTTCCGAACCACAAGTATAACAAGTCTTGGTGGTGCCAACGATACTTCATGGTGATGTTCTCCTCCTCAAGGTACGTATCACTTCATACTTGCCAAAGCTTGATGATATAATGCGAACAGGGGACTGAGATCGATCCTATGGTTTATGCGTTCAACACCTCCGAAACAAGGTAGAAAGTGTTATGTTTTCACGTTTTTCTTCAACCAAGGTTAGTGTTTATTTCTTTTCTTTTCTTTTATTTTATTTTTGTAGATTAAATCACTATTTCCCAACTCTTTCTTTCCGACTCATTGTAAATACCGCTCTCTTTCTAACCTAACCAATATTTTCTTATTAATAACTAAAAAAATAAAAATTTTAGAGAATCTTACAAACGCTTCCATCGCTAGTCCCTCCCTGAGGATCACGACCCGCATAGCCTTGCTACAGCGGATTCGAATTGAACACTTGCACACCTTAATTCTTAATCTAATATTTCATATTTTGTGTGCAGGTAAAAGTTCAATCAGATAGCTCTTTAACTGGTCTGAACGATGTCTAACTTGTTGTCATTTACAAAAGACAAGTTACAGACAAGCTGACAACCAGTTTATGCCCATTCCCGAGGGACAAAGTAGCGACTTGGACTCTACTGATTTAGTGAAGCATACAGTAAGCCAAGGTTGCCTTTGAGGAGACCTAAACAGGCCTAAGATGCTAAGTTAGCTCAACACATAACCTTACATGAGCCCAAGGGGTTAGTCACGCCTGAGAGGCTAAGTTTGTCTAGTTTCGCCTTGAAGCTCTTCATAGCTCCGCAGAGATCTAACTTACAGTTTCGCCTGAAGCTAATTCTCACTTCGCCTGAAGCTAATTATAGCTTCGCCTGAAGCTTTCTTGATAGCTTCGCATGAAGCTCTTCATAGCTCTATAGGGAGCTAACTAGCTTCGCCTGAAGCTAATTAGCTTCGCCCGAAGTTTTCTTGATAGCAACATGAAGTTCTTCATAGCTCTATAGAGTGCTAACTTATAGTTTCGCCTGAATCTAATTCTAGATTCGCCTGAAGCTAATTATAGTTTCGCCTGAAGCTCTACACAGCCTAGCAAAAGGCCAACTCTTATCTTCGCCTAAAACTTACCATAGCTCTACTGAGAGCTTTCTTCTACCTTCGCCTGGAGCTTGGTACAACTCCGCTGAAGAGCTAAAATGCTTAGCTTCGTCTCAACTGGCTAGCCTCGCCTCCAACTGCTAGCCTCACCTCCAACTGGTTAGCCTTACATGAGGAGGCTAGTCTCGCCTCAACTGGCTATCCTTGCATGAGGAGGCTAGCCTCACCTCCAATGGCTAGCCTCGCCTGAGGAGAGTAACTGCCCCACTAATTTAGTAGGAAAAGTTAATGGGTAGTTACACCCATGATCAAGAGATAATCAAGGGAATCATGACTCCCTATTGAGCCTATAAATAGCCCAATAGTTGATTAGGTTTAGGGTCTTGAAGAAATGCAAGTCCAAGAGGCTTTTTAAAGAGCATAAACTTCTTTGATGGCTTCAAAGCTTAAGCTAACAAGAGATCTACTCTCTGACTTCTAAGAATTCAGAGAATCACTTCTCTAATCCTACAAGCATCACTTCAGGGTGCTAATATCCTAAGATATTTCTCTCTCAAGGAATCTTCGGAATCAGGCGAGAAGAAATTTTCAAGCAGTAGCACTCGAAGATTGATCGCTCGCATCATCAACGGGACAAAGTGGTCGCGCGCTGATTAGACTCTCACTGCCACACTTCTCTAGAAATCTCAGAGGAAAGTTCTACTTGTAATTTTTTATTTTTTATTCAATTACTTGTAATCTTCTCAATTTTTTGTAAGTTTTCCCTATTGAATAATCAATGGAAAACAGCGGCGTCGGGGAAAGTGGCCGCACCCGGCAGCGACAAAACACCACCACTCAGACATCATCAACAACATCATCATCATCTTCATTCTCCTCACCACCCCCACGCCCATCTCTCTCTCCCTCTCCCTCTCTTACTCTATGTGCTTGACCGACGGCACGGGGAGGCGACGCCAGGGCGGTCAGCGGTAGTCAGCGGCGTGACGTCGACCAGGGTGACGGTGGCCACAGCCGCGGGCGCGGGGATGGGGAAGCAGCAGCAGTAGCTTGTTGTTGCTATTCTAAAGGCAGAATAAAAAAAAGAAGAAGAGGGTTTTCGGGTTTGGGTTTCAAATCTGACCCGTCAAGGACCCGAACCCAACCCGATAAGCTATAGAAAGGTAAAATTCTAGGTTAGCCCCTAAATATTTTAATTATTACATTTTAGACCTTAATATTACAGTTCTGACCTTTAATTATTCGTTTTTGGTATTCAGGTAATATCTCGGCCATCCGTAGTCAGATTCAGACGATTTTTGAACCGTTGCGATCATGGAGACGAGAGATACTCATCCACATGATAGATAAATGAAATTACGCAGAGGTAAGTGGGATTTCCAATAGATTGAATTTAATTATACGATAATTACAAATATGACTTCCTGATAAATATATAAACCTTGTTTAGTATTAAATGTTGGGTTAGCGATATAATCGTGATTTAATCGAATTGTGTTTATGCACTAACTTAAGTTGTCTAAATGAAATATTATGATTGTTATGATCTAGAGTTAATAACTATATCGCTAGTTCTAAAAAAAGTGATGAATCGTGCATTAGTTATACATGAACGAGGCAATTGGATAAATATGATTAAATAAGCGTGATATGGTTACTTTAACTGATGTGTCTAATTTTCTGTTAACTCTTGATACGATATGGATGCATGTGTTTGTTGATGACAGTTCTTGATAGAACTAGTTAAGATTGTTTATTGATTTGAATTCTTGGTGTATATATGGGTGTGTTGGGTTTGTAGCTTACGGAGGAAGGGCCGGAGGGATCCGATAGGAGTTAAAGACGGTGTGGAGAAAGGAGCCGGAGGGCTCCGGTAAGAGTCAAAGACGGAGTAGAGGAAGGGGACTGAGAGATCCGTCAGGAGTCAAAGACGGTGAAATATTACTATTCTGTGTATGATTGATATGTGTGTGCGTGTGTGATATACATATGTATGTACACTTTACATATGTTAGATGTGTTATTTGTGTATGGTAATTGTTAAACATCAGAATATGATCCATTAACTGAGAATGTAAACATCAATATTGGTTGTTTTGGACACACCATGATTAATTGAATAATTATTGAAAGTGAATTGACAATCAAATTGAGATACATATCACATATTTCAATTACCATGCACACGATATTTCATGTTTCACCAACACTGTATTTACCGATACTGTATTTCATGTATCATGTACACCACACACTGCTAATATCATAATTCAGTTAAGAATAAGTTTAAATTCACTCATTGAGTTGTTGAGCTCACCCTCTCATAGATTCATATTTTTGGGACAAGTCAGAGATAAAGATCAGCTAAAGGTAAGGGTAGAGCGCTGGAAGAACTCAAAGCATTCATTGTGTGGGTTTACCAAGCTTTTAGTTTATAATTGAGTGTTTTATTTATATGTGTGTGTGTACAGTTGATGTTATAGATTAGACTGAATAGTCGAATACGTGTGATTTGATTCGATGATGTATATATCTATATCTGTATACAAATTCTATATAGATATAATTTTTAGCTGACTTGTGTTAGATTGTGATACCGAGGAGAATGTTCCCGAGTAAGTGTTTAATTGATTAACTTTGAGTAGGATCCACATGATTAAATTTGAAGATTTATAAGTAGGCGATGTCAAGCCAAAATTTATTATAACTGTGTGGAATGTTGTTTATAGATATATGGTCGATGTTAATTCCAGATTTGTATGTACTGATGTATCAGAGCAGACTCTGTATTATAGAGGAAATGCTGCAGAAACTTTTGATGAATTCAGAGATGATTATAAATATTATATGATTGATTAGTATAATTGGATTGAATTAAAGTTAACTCGGTGATTAAAAATTGGGACCGTAACAGGTTTGTTCCTGGATTTTATCTATATTTTGAGTAAATAATTATTGATGAATTGTAACTGAAATATTGTTTAATGATGGTTAGTGAATAGAAAATCTCAGAAAAGGCGGACTATAGATTTTAAGTATTATGATGACTTTATTTGGAGCAATCAATTATTGATCAATGAATTTTTATATTGTAGGAGAGTTGGATATTTTGGTGATGATGCATCAAATATATCTTTGATGTTAAATGTATTTGGACTAGGTATTTATCACTGAGGTATTAATATGTCATTAGTTATTATTTTGTTGTTTATCGTTTGGATTTAGTTCTGTTGTGATAAATTATGGACCATTATTCAATTTTATCTGTAAGTTGATTAGTTTGAGATTGTAGTTAAGTGAGTGAATTTTGTGCGAATCATTTACCAAACTTGATCTTTTATCTCATTTGGTGATAATTTAGGTGAGAATTTAATTAGATATTGAGGATTAATTAAATATGATGTAGCTTTATTAAAAGGTTAGATTTGGATCTGTCAGTAGACTATATTGGAGTGGAGTTTGATTTAGGGTTAGAGAATGGGTGCAGATTTGATTAGCCTGAACTAGTAAATTATACATATATTCAGTTGATTTGCTACTTGGTCCTTGGATCGGTGATTGAGCTTGATTGAAGTGAGAGTGGATTGATGATCTTGATCGAGTTGGGTGATGAAAACTAAATTGAATGCAGCTGAATAATTTCTTTCATTATGCTGGACTTGGATATATTAATAAATTAGAGAATCAGAGTGGATTGATGAAATAGAGTGGACTTAGAATACTGATTTACTTTTAATTCACCAAGTTTGAGAAAAAAATACTTTGATGTCTATAATAATTGTATTGAGATCAGGAGTTTAAGGGTCGATTACTATTATATCTTAGTACATATGGATGGGATCCTGATTAATTCTAGATGAAACTGCATATTAAAGAATTAGTGCATGTCATATTAATAATAAATTTATGTTACTGAAATTACTGGGAATTATTGTTATACGGTAACATCATGGTATTGTTATATTGTTACATGGTTATTATCACTATTATTGTTACTGTAATCACATTATCTCAGAAATCAAGATAACATGAACATTAGACAACTTACACTGGGATTGAAAAAATTAATAGGGGAGTCAACGTCTTTATTTTGGGTGGATTTAGGATATAGGCTGCGCAGCCGAAAGAGAGTTCTACTGCAGGGTTCCTGGGGATGACTGATATCCCGCCACATTTATATTGTTATTGTTCATGTATTGAGTACCTGGCGGTACGGATTGGTTCAACGTCAGGAACATAGGCTGTAGTCCTGGATATGTACGGGTCCTACTTAAAATATAGACAATAACTCTACCAATCAGTTTCAATAATATAGGATTCCAATTAACATGTGTAGTAGGCGTAGTATGAGATGCATTTACTACATTTGACAATTAATATTCGCTAATATAATAAATAAATAGATATTTCATAATGTATCGTAAATTGACATGTATTCACTTGTGATATAAATTATATGATAGACACCTGATATGTATGCTATAATAGACATCTGACTGTGCATATAATTCTATTATAGATGATCTCATCACAGTTTATTAATGTACACATATGATTTTATAACAGATTGATCTCTTTACTCTTTATGTACTGCATGTTATCGTAATACTTCTAATATGTTAATTGATATTTTATTAGACTGTACTATCTTTTAATTTTAGTTTTATTCATGATATTTATTCAGTATATTTTATAGCAGCATTATAGTATGCTCATATGTTATATGCACATGCACCTTCTCTCATTTTACACACTCATGGGGAGTTTTCTAACCCTTCTGGATTGTATATCTAGATCTATGCATATTTCATTTGTTGATCAGGTATTTGAGGAGGATCACCCATATTGCAAGAAGCTCAGAGTTCTTTTTGCTTGATCACCAGTCTTGGTATCTTTTCGTGCTTTCTTTTATTTTTGTTGACTCTCTTGATTCTCTATATTGATTGGACTCAGTTTATTCTATTTGATTGTTCATAAAATAATTGTTATGATGTAGAGAAATTTATGTCATATTGCAGTGGTTTAATATTATTATAATTGAGTTATATATCTTGTTCATGTTACGTTACTCTTAGCGTGTAAACATAGGGTATTCTTCTCGCGTGTATACGGCACCGACTCTCATCACGTTTTCGCTCCAGCGTATTTTGAGAAGCGGGGTGTGATAATATACGTGTGTGGTATTCTCCTTGCATATATGCATCGCCGACTCTCGTCGCATCCCTGCTACAGTATATTTGAGAAGTAGGGCATGACAGTTTAACATCATAGATTGTCATGTAGGATAAAACACATTAGAATGAGAAATATTGATTTGCTTCTTAGAGTTCACGATAGCATTCTAAACTTGGGGCCCTAAAGTGGGTATCTTAAATTGTACTAATTAATTATGTAAAATATAATAAACCAAGCAGTATCTTTATGAAAAGAGAAAAAATAAAAATGTCATGAATAACAAACAAAATTTTGTTTAGTTAGAAAAAATAGCTATTAAGATGTTGGCTCACCAGCATGTGTGTTTCACATTTTTGCACTGGATTCAAGGTCTCTTTATGTATTAATGAAAACTATCAGTCCATCATACATGGTCATTGATTATCAAAGTTATATCATAGATAACTTTGATTTGTGAAAGGATCGGTCCGAAGATTCTCACCAGTTAAGAGGATTTAAAGCTTGATAAAATCTCTTTATATAGGTAAGAGATGTGCAGCTCAAATTCCACTTGCATGAAGCATGGCCTATTCTCATTTCTCAGCGCACACTGAAAAAAGGGGAAGAAAGAAAAGGAAAAGCAGAAAAGGGAAAGGGGAAAAAAGAAATAATAAGGAAAAACATGAAGACCAACAACACGTTTCCTATTTTTTGAAGGTATTTTTTTTTAAAATCCTCTTTTCAAGAAAAGACATCCTCCAAATTTAATTATTAAAATCGACCTCTAACAATGTCGGCACTCGGTGGTTGCAGCTCACCATCATGGCGCTGACGGGCTGCACATTGTTACTTTTGGGTGTGGGTTTGACGAACCCAGACTTATAAGTGTGTTTATTTTAGGTTCGGGTATGGCAAACTCGAACCTAAAAATAGGTAAAATTTACGTCTAGATTTGTCAGACCAGGATGTAAATTTGTGAAGTTTTTTCAGTCTCTTTTAGGTCCAAGTTTGACAAATCTGGACTTAAAATTTACTGAAGTAGGTCCATGTTTGGCTAAACCCTTTATATGGTTCCCACTATATGTTTTTTTAATTGTATTATTTTTACTCTCTTACTCTCTCTTTGTTTCTTTCTCTCGCGTGCGATGCTGACCTGACCCTGATTCCCAGCAGCTCACTCCGTACGCAATCCTGACCAGTGTCTCTCTGTCTCTCGCGCCCCCGATCATGATCCCTTAAAATCGATGCAAGCCGGGTAATATCATTTCTAAAGTTAAACTTGAATATTATAACAGTAAACATGCTTTTTTTATTAACTATATTTTCTTCTTATAATTGCAGAATCTTCCGATCATTAATTGTGTAGATTATCCCGGAGCAGCAGGTGATTTGGAGGATCCCTGTGTCATAGATTGTGTTAGATGAGCGGAAATCTTCATTCATTCTCAATTGAGGTGGGTAGACTCGAGCATGCATTGCTGGCAGTTTTGATAGAGAAATGGAGGCATGAGACATCCGATTTCATATTCAAGTTGGGGAGATGATCATGACTCTACAGGATATGGTGGTGCTATTGGGCTTTCGATAGATGGTCCTGTATCACAAGGAGATAAAGACATGATGGTTGAGTGTACGAGATTATTAGGTAGACAACCTCCCTAGCCCGCTATTAGGGGTGGAGCAATGAAGCTGCAATGGCTTCATGATCAGTTTACAGTTGTCCCAGTGTATTTGACTTATATTGGGGTGAAGCCGTATGCATGTGCTTATATCTTTCATATGTTCAGCACCTGTTCTTTTTCACATTCTACCACAAATAAGGTACATCTCAGGTAGTTATATCTCTTAGAGGATTTGGACGTGCGTGGTGTTATAGCTTGAGGTAAAGAAGTTCTTGCATATTTATATAAGGAGTTGTATAAAATATCCACCATGGAGACAACGCAACTCCATGGCTGTTAGTCACTTTTGCATATAAAACCTTATACCACTGTGTTGGCATTTATGTGCCCATTTTAATTAAATATTTTAAATTGATTAATATTTGTGCTTACATTGTGTTATCAGTTATGGTCCTGAGAGAGATTGTCTATTGGCCGACCCACCATGGGTGAAATCGTGCAGCTGGATGGTCAGCTCCGCCTTGGATGCAGGTAATGGGCATTATCCTGATGCAATATAAGTATTTAAGTGATTCTATTTCGTTCTAATGAAATAGTGTGCTACAGGTGGAATGTCTATAGAACTTATTATTGTGATATTTGTGATATTATGATATTGTTGTGATATTGTTGTGATATTATCGTGATATTTATGATATTATATACAGAAGTTGTGATATTCTTGTGTTTATTGTGATTGTCGATATATTTGTGAATTTGTATATTCTTGTGATGCTTTTGATATTTTGATACTGATGTTGTGACACGAGTGATATGATGAACAATTTTATATTTAGGGATACATTATACGTATTTGTGATGTTGTAATCTTTATAAAATTGTGATATCGTGATACGAGTGACTTTTTGATATTTATGAAGTTGTGATATGAATTTGTTTCTCTGCTCGTTGTTTTTTTAATATTCTTGTGATTATTGTGATATTGTGATATATTTGTGAAATTGTGATATTCTTACGTATCTTTTGATATTGTGATATATCAGTCTCTACTTTTTCATTCAAGTTTGTCAAACTCGGACCTAAAAGAGACTGAAAATTTAGTGTTCTTTTGTCCTGGTTTGGCGAAACCAGACATAGAAAACTTCACAAACTTACGTTTGGGTTTAGCAAATTCAGACGTACATTTATCTATTTTTAGACCTGAGTTCATCAAAATCGAACCTAAAATTAACACATTCTGAGTAGTCATCAAAGCCGGACCAAAAATAACAGAGCTGGTTCCCATCATCACCACGCTGGCAATGCGAAACTGCTAACCGCTGACATGACCTGTCAGAGATTGATTTTGGTAATTAACTTTTTGAGAGTCTTTTCTTGAAATTAAATTTTTAAACGAGATTTTTTTAAAAAGAAAAAAAAAATCCTTTTTGGAAAGGTATTTTTGTTGATTCCCCGAGGCTACAATGGTTTTTATTACAGAACCCAGGACCACAAATCGGACAGTACCTCAACCTCGTGTACAGAACCGTGCGCCAGCGGGGCCCATCGTTATCGTCACTCGCGATGCTCTCACCGTGCCGGCTGGTGCTGGACCCAAGTAAGGCCAGTGGAGCTGCAGGTAACGCTACCTTAAAGGTGACCAGATACAGACATTTTCTGCAATTAGCGGAATGCTGGATCTTTCTCTCTTTACCTCCCCTCGCCAAAATTTGAAACATTGGGGTTTTGCTCGACCGAAACCCTAAAATGCCATTAGAGCTCCTCGAAGCTATTATCGCAGTTGGGAACTAAAAAGCGTCAGGGGACGGCGTCTCAAGAAAGCTAAGTTCCTTCATCTTGGATCTCTAGGTTTTATTTTGAAACTTGGTTCTTTCTAGGGTTTCACTCTGTTCACACTGTTGTAAGAAAGCTACGGTTTGTTTTATTTTAATTTAATGTAACTACAAACGGGTAAATTCAATAACATGGGGGAAATTAGGGTTTGGGTTAGAAGTTTTTTGTGATAAAACCGGGGGCTTTGTCATATCATTCCCTTTTCTGTAGCCGAGAGAGACTTAGGATTTTGCTTGAAATCACGAAGAAAGTAGGATCACGAGAAATTTATTTTTTTTCTTGAACCGAGAGAAGGTATCTGCAACTAAAAGCAAGATTAGAAAGGTTCAGAGTTTTTAAAGTTGAGAAGTTGTAAAAAAATGAGTGAGCCTAGGGATAGCAATGACTCTGATCAAGAAATGCGGGAGCTTTCGGATGAAGAGCATGAGCAAATTGATGCAGAAGCCGAAGCCGAAGAGTTCCCACCTATGGAAGTGATCCTTCAGAAGAGGAAAACCCGCACTTGCATGCTGAGGGTGATTTGGCCAGTAATGGTTCTGGGCTTGTGGAAACACCTATCAAGGCTAATCTATCTGAAAATATTGGTAGCGATTCTGGGGTACCATCAGAATCACAAGAGGGCACAGAAATTCCTGCTTCTGTGAACCTGGTGGAGAATGATTCTGACCAAAATGATGAATCTGATGTGAAAACTGCTCAGAAAGAGTGCAATTTGGATAAGGAACAGTTAGAAAATGGGGACAAATTAGTTGATACAGATGCAAGAGAAGTTAATTTGGAAGAGAATAGGTTTGATGAGACCCCTCTGAAAGAGGAAAGGGATGAGAGTCATGAGACACTTGTGAAAGAGGAAGGTGCAGGCGTGGATTACCCTAATAAACCAACAGAGGATCCAGTGCAGTTGTTTAATTTCGATCCTTTTCTCGATGGAGATGACGATGGAACAGAGGAAATGCAGGCTGCTTTTATGAGGGAGCTGGAGAATTTCCATAAGGAGAGGAGTCTAGAGTTCAAGCCCCCAAGTTTTATGGTGAAGGACTTAATTGCCTGAAGTATGTTTTGAATCATTGATATCTGATTCTCTTCTACTTATTTAATAAGGTTTAGTAACCTTTCTTTCTCCCTTCCTTTTGCCCAGGTTGTGGAGAGCAGTTACAAGACTGGGTGGTTATGATCAGGTCTGTTTACTACTACATGTTTTGAATTATGTTTATTTATTTTTTCCCCTTATGAACATTCTCGGCTATAACCTACTATTCAAATTTACAGCCAATATTTTATGAGGAGGGAATATGCATTGAATGTTCTATCTCAGTTCATAAGAGCTAGGCTACCTGCAAATAATATGTCTATTAATGCTACAATTTCTAATGCTACAGTAGAATATGACTTTGTGGGCTGGGTTGTTGTTTACTTGTTTGTGAATGATCCCTGTTTTATTGTTTTTTTCTTCTAATTTTATTATTATTTTTTTATTTATGAATGGAATGCCTGCGAAGCTGGTTGGGTGGCTATGTTGCTATTGGACCAGTAGCAGGCAAATCTGCACAGATATCAATGCCCACCGCTGCTGTCCATCATTAGCAGCAAACTGCTCTCTCTTTACCAGCCAGCAAACATTATCTGAAGAAGTTTTGGTAACTTTTGGTGCCATTTTCAACATAAGCTTTGAGATCTAGCTGATTAAGGGTGTTGCATTGTTGTTTGATCGTATCTCACGCACTCCTCCATATGTTCTGTTCTTAAATTTTCCTGTTAGCTCTTTCCTATGCGGCTATGGATGAGTTATGCCTTCAAGAGATTAGAAACTTTGCAAAAATATCATGAAGTTGAATGGCCGTCTGTAGACATATAAGCCGTTCACTTATCATAAATTTGTCAACACTAATTAATTAGTTAATTATTGCTTCTAAGATGCGAGTGCTAGTTCCAGTTTGTCTTTGTGCAACTGACCCGATAAATAACCAATTTTATCTCCAGGTAACATCATGCAAGCTATGGCGTCAAGTGGGAGAATCTTTCAAGCCTCCAAAGTACGATTATAAACACGTGGCATACTTGATGATGTTGCCTTTTGCGTTCTCATGTGTATTCATTGTACTCATTCATGGATTTTCAAAATCACCTGAACCAATTTGCATACCATATATACTATATTGTTTGTTTGATTCTGGTTGTTCATGGTGCACATACTGTAACATATCGTGTCAATTTGGCACTTTTTCTTTCCCTTGCATGAAAAGATACCTGAATAATCTGATGTCCCCCTTAAAGCATTCTAGCAACAAATATGGTTGTAGGTTTTTGTGCACACTTTTATCATGTATTTGTTCACTATTACTGCAACGGGGTTCGATTGGAATGATTATTCTGTCATGTGTCTAGTGTGCAACGTACTATGATACATGCTGAATGACTGGACTAGTAATGATCATGTTAAACTCCTTCCTAATGCATTATTGTGGAAATAAAATCCAATTCATGCAAGCTTCAATCCCGCACAAGGGTCTACAACAAATTGTGGAAGCATAATTGATATTTAGAGCTATTCTTTGCGAAGAATTTAAATTGCATCTGACAATTTTCTTATCTAATTTATCACTAAATGTTTTAATAGGGGTAAAAATGAGGAGAAAGAAAAATGAATATAAAAATGATCATCTTTCCTTGCTTGAATCCTGGGATGATCATTTGTAGGCTAGTTGTAGTACTCAATTCTAGACACTAAAGCTTCTTTATTTATTTTTTGTAAAGGTTTATCATTGAACAAGAAATATAAATCAGGGTAGATTACATGAAACCTTCATGTTTCCACGATTCCACGTAAACCTTTTATATATCATATAATAAGTAACGCTTCACCTTTCCAAATGGCCTCCTAGGCTTATTGGTTTTAATGACATTCTTTTTTAAATTTTAATTTGCCAACTCACTGCAAACCCTTACTACTAAGCCAATGTTCTATCTCTCTGTTCCAATTGAAACCAATCTCTTATCCCCCTTTTATTGTTAAAACCCTAACACATCTTCCCCTTTATGCAAACCCATATCTTCTCTTCCCCTTCCAATTCTAACCAAAGTTCTAAACTTTTATCTAAGCTCATTTGCTCTTTCCTCTAAACAAAACACATCAACCTTGTCTCTTCTCCTCTCCTTCCAATCTGATCCACTATTGCATGTCTTTAAGGCTTAAGGGATTTGGCTATGATCAAAGGTTGAGGTTTGAGGAGAGGAATTAGGATCATTGAGCTGGGCTTAGAATGTGCTAATTGTTTGCATATGGAAGAAAGAGGGGCTGTAAAAGCATGGGTTATGTGTAAAAGTATTTGACTTATTTCTTTTTTGGGTTCTCAGTTGTAGAAAGAGTGGATGGAGATGGAGGAGAAATGAGTAATCTGATATTTCTATTTGTTCAAAAGTAAAACATTTTTTGACAGCAGATAATGTTGGGTAGTTGGTAAAATGGAGGATGTTTTTTATTGCGTTTTGAAATTAGTTTTTTTTTTTTTTTTGGGGGGGGGGTTAAATTTGAAACATGGGTAGCCGAACAGTCTCTAAGAGTTAATTTCTGTTAGAAATTTTGGCTATGAGCTTCAGTGGGAGTGAATTGACTTTTTGAGATTATACTCTCAATTAGAGAAGATGCTTTGATTTTTATTTTCTTGTATTTAGTACTTAACCATACCGGCTTTCGTAGAATTGTGCTCAATTAATCTATTATTTAATCCAGCTATCAGTCACTAACAATATAATCCAGCCCTACCTAACAAATAAATTAACTATTCATTAAATGCCAATCTAAGCTTAAACATAAAATATCATGTTCCTTTTCATTGTGTATCACTTTGTTGTAGGACTGAAATCTTAATGTTCCTCTATCTATGCAGGACGTGCACTACAGTCTCCTGGTCATTTCGATGTTTTTACGAAAAGGTAATGTTATTACTTCTAGATCTATTAGCTGGATATAGTTATTCTATAAGCATGATATATTATTTTACTGTGGCCGTGACCCTTTTCTTATGGAAGTGTATATTCCTCGTCTTTTCTCCCTTTTTGTTGAACTATTGTTATTTTGTCTTTATCGTGACACTAATGGTAGCGATCAGTTGTGAATGTAGTGTACTTGCTGCTTTGTTCAGTGTTAATCGATGAATTGCAAGAACATTTGAGATGAGTTGGACATTTGCAGTAAACTGAGGGTTGATTCATTCAGCTTTATGGATGAGAAAGTTGGGAAACCTACCATAGATTCACAAAATTGTTAGGAGAACTATAATATTGAAATTCAACATTATTTGGTGACATTTTTTGACTTTTAGAAATGGATCTTACTATATTGAAGTCTTGGTTTAGCTTTATGGTGTCCTATATCGAGGCATTTGAGAGACTTAAATCTGTCGCTTCATATTCATATTCTCTAATTAACGGCGGACTATTCATTTGAAATTTATCAGAAACTCTCGGATGAAAAATCAATTATAACTGTCAGAACAATCATCCTAAAAAGCTGCCAAGAATGCTGCATGTCTAGGTTAGGCAGCCATCTTTGGCACCTTGCTTCGGCCATAAGCGGCTAAGCTAGGTAGATGGCTGCCACCTGAAAGTTCTCTTTTGGAAAGAAAAAAGAAAATAAAAATGAAAATGGTGAAGGAAAAAAGAGAGGAACAAAATAAAGAAAAAGGGAGTTGGCAACTCACTGTTGCTGCCACATTCTGCAGCGTTCCCGGCTGCTGCTTTTCACCACATTTTTTTTGCTGCTCCACTGTAGAGTAAGAAGGGGATTGAGAAAATGTGGGGTTAGGGTGGTAGTCGATTTATAATTTTTCATTTTCAAAAAGAACTTGTGATAAACCTATATAAACCATGTATCCTTTTCCCTCAATTTTCTTAATCCCTCCTCCCTCTTCTCTCACGACGACGGAAGTGGGCTGCAAGCTAGCTGTGGAAAGGGGCAACTAGTAGTGGAAAGTGGCAGAAAATGTAAGGTGAGGCTTTTCTTTATTTCCTTCTCGTTATGTCCCTTCTCTTCTTTGCCCCCTTTGCCATTTTGCCCTAAAATTGCCCTAACGCCTGCTCCCCCCCCTCCGATGCCTACAGTTTTTTATAACATTGGTTACGACTTGTGTGAAAATATCGTATCATGCTCAAAAATCTCTAACAAGATAAGCAACACAAACTATTGACATGATGAGATTACAGATTATTTCCCTAGTTATGCAATTATCTCAAGTTTTCCGGTTCTTTCTTTTTAAAGTTTAGTTCCACTGCAACTAGTGAAGGTTGATAAGTATCTTTTGCCTCTCGCATATCTCTTATTGATGTTTGCTCTCTTTTCTTAGCAACAGACTCCTTTAGCATTGTAATAATCCTTTTGTTATAGTTCTGAAAACATGGAAGTGAAAGTCGGGAAAAAACTTTAATCTGGAATATCTTGCATGCATACAGATAAGTGAACTTGGATTGTAACAGATGCACAAGATCGAGGACTGTAGAAACCATGTAGGTCATGGTCTGAAATATTGGCTGATTCCGATATATATAGCCTATATCATATCGGGTTTTGAGGTACCCGATACGATTTTAACCCTGTAATATCGTCTGATATTCAAGGCGATATTGGTGATATGGCCGATGTTGTCTATATTAAAGACCGATATTGGTGATATTGACACTCAAAAGATATTGACCGATATCGAAACGATACCGATAACAAGTTTTAAATCATGATATAGTCCATGAAACTATTCAGAGGTGAAGGAGAGTAACCTATAAATTTGGTAACTAGAAGTCTTCAAGGATAAAGAGAATATGGTTTCAGGCTGTAATTTCAATTAAAAGAGTGATGGAACATAGAAATGGGTAGCCTGCGTATTTTAACCTATAAACTTGGTAACTAGAAGTCCTTAAGGATAAAAGAGAATATGGTTTCAGGCTGTAATTTCAATTAAAAGAGTGATGATGGAATATAGAAATGGGGAGCCTGCGTATTTTATTGAAGTGCCATAATTTTGTAAGGTTTTCCATGTTATCGGCATTGCAAGGTTTTGTTAGATATCAAAGCAACATGATCTAATCAACTTGGGGTTCCATTGTTGTATTTTGTCGCTTTAGGGTGTACCCACATATGAAGCATGGATATTAAATCCTTCTGAAGTATGATGCAATGAATTCCACTTTCCTTACTTTTTGTACTTTCTATGAATGCCATAAATCTCATATTCTGAGGCTTATCCTTTAGATTTGAATGCCTTGCGAAGCATCATAGTTAACCAATTTTGCTTGCCATTGTGATGAATTTGTTTAACAACTGATGCAACATTCAAGCATGGCTTTTTTTAGCTCATGTTGATTTATGACAATCTTAAAAAGTGATGATCTCATGGCCATGACCTTTGATTAATTAAAAAAGGTATATCTAATGGCTTTATTGAGTATGTTACAAAAAAAAATTATGGGGGTGAATTGACTAGTGTCAACCTATTTTTGAGACCATAACTCTCGGTAATAACTCCTTTCTTTGATATTTGTTTAATATGGCCAGATTAACCACTATCTTTTAATATCAAAGGTTGGGTCTGACAGATACATATTTACTAAGGTTTGCACCTCTGAAGATTGGGCAAAAGCACTTCCCATCTCCCAATCTATCCCAATCCAACCTTGTTTCAGGTCAATATTTCACAAACCTTGATTAATCTGGCCTTGGATGCTTTGAGCTGATTCAGTCGGACCAGGTTGGCCTCATCTATGTTGCATAGATTCTTTAATAAAGGAGGCATACCCATATTCATCAGATACTTGAATACTTGATAAATACTTTCTGGTGACCTCTATTCACGGTTCAAAGACTCAGCCGAGTCGGAGATGAGTCGGCCGAGTCGTATCCGTCTCGGCCCGCTCCGAGACGAGTCCGAATCACGAGTCGGTCGACTCAACTCAGAGGAGACCGACTCGGCCGAAAATCGGAGTTGACTCAGTCGACTCTGCATTATGATGATGATTTTGTGCCTCATCGCAATTTAATGTGGAAATAACTATATTAGCATGTATTTATGAATGTAGTTTGTACAATTTACTATGTTGTGCATGTATTTTGATATGCTCCTACCGGCTACCGACGACGCGTGTATTTATGCTTTCGCTTTATGTTTAGTGTGCTAGGTGATATATTTTAGACATGTGATACATGAATGTGGATGTCTACATTTTTTTAAAGATTTGTCGTGATTTTTTCAGAATTTTTTGAGCTTTCTATATAGCGTTCTGCGCGTATCGCCCGATACCGATCGAGTTGCCGAGACCGATCCGTCTCAGTGCCCACCGAGTCGGCGGCCGAGACCGTGACTGTAAACCATGCCTCTATTACATGTTTGAAAATTAATAATGTAAACTAGACACATCAAGAAAGCTAAAATCTAATGCATGACTGGTAGGTCCACAATTATGTTTGACTTGCAGGCACACTTATATAATTTGACCACTTTACTAATGAGTAATTATAATAACTTTGGCAACTAGTTATTTAACTTGGAAATCTTTATATATAACTGAGTTATGGTTTTGTTGAATCATTGTAACAATAACTCTATGCAAACTCATACTTTTATTATTGTTGTAGCCATCTATGTTGTATGGATACGACAACAGTGAAATGGACACAACACACAAATATGTGATAAATTCTTTAAAATACACACGACACGTGTGTCCGACACGCGTGTTGGACACGTTTTGGTCATGACACGACTCCATGATAGTAGTGTCCGTGCTACATATGTAGCTACAAGCCCGTATTGTATCACATCTAAACCCCGTATCCATAATGGTGCAACCATGGGGCTCAGTTCATGGGGTTTAATCACAATGCCTATGTGCATTCTTAATCATATAAAACTGAGACAATTAGTATAACGTCAATTTTTATGACTATGCTTATGCTAAGTAACACTGTATCTACAGATGGCTAGATGGTGCTGCTTGTGCCTAGATTCTTTCGTTATAAGGTTTTGCTCTGGGCTCAGGTTGATTAGGAGCTTTTTCTAAACAGAACTTGGTGAGTGGAATTTCAAGCCAAGGGGATATTACTTAAAAGCCAAAAAGTTGGACCTGGTCGTAATCTGTCTTGTGATGAGTACATTTGAATATCCAACACGAGTGCTTGTTAAGCTAGGAGCCAGGCAAAATTGGGACTGTCCTAACCTGGACTCTGGTGCTGAACTGGCAGTGTTATACCTATCATCATGTAGAGAACTCGAACTTAGGTTTTTTCAGCTTCTTCTGCTGCTTCTTTCTCGCGAGCTCTCTCTCGCAATACCAATTTTCTGTTTTTTGCTCCTTGTTGCTTTCAGTAGTGAGGAGGTCATTGCATGCTGAGATGTGGAAGAGGGTATGATGAGAGCTTCAAGTGAATTCTGGAGAGCCTTCCTTGGGGTGCTTTTGTTGTCAGGTCTATCCTGTTCTTGAGGATCTCGTGAAATACAAGACATTACACCCGCTGCTCGTCAGCTTCACCCTGCGCTACTTCACTTGCTCTCTGGGCAGCTTTGGTAATCCATATAGTTCCTCTCCTCTCTTGCTCTCTCTTAAAAGGAGGACCTAGACCCACTCTAGTCTATATGTGAGCTGGACCTGATTCCAACCTAATGCTGACAGCATTGTCTGGGAACCTTTGCAAGTGCCTTGTTGACCTGACATTTATGAAAGTATGACATGGTCCTGGAATCAGAGTTGGCCTCTGCAATGAATGAGTAAGGTCGAAGGCACAAGATCATAGCATGCTGGTTCAGCACCTATTACGTGCAGGTCCAGCCTGGCCCAGTAGAAGGGCTCAAATCATGAACAAGGTCTGTGGACTAGGCTCAACCAGGTGTATCGCTCATAGCTGTCTATATTTACTGTTTTTAGTGTTGGTTAGGAGCTCTTATCAATGTTATCAACTGCTTAACCTAATTAACGTGTTCTTATACATGAAGATATCTCATTTTCTTATACGCACAAACAATATATAGACATGCTTTCAACTTCTTGTAATGTATAAGTTTGTCTTTGGCTCGAAAACATGTTCTTATCTAATAACAATGACCAGCTAAACAAATCCAGCACCTTAAACAATCAAAATTTATTACAACTCAATTTATTTGCCTGCTAAAGAAACAATACATCTTGCTCCTAAGTCCTTGGGGTCACCTACATGAGTCATTTCTTGCTCCTAAGTCCATGGGTTCACCTAGAGGAGTCATTTTTCGCCATTAAGCATATTATGGATCATCTCCTTGGTTTTACCTAGCCTTGGGCTAATAGAAATCCATTCTGCTTAACCAAAGTATTCAGTAGCCTTCTGATGTTTCTCTTTTTGTGTGGATGCTTTGTGCCCGTAGGCACATTTATATATGAATTGGTGGGTGAGTGTGTTGAGGTGCTAAAAGCTTCGGTTTTTTCTTCTTGTTCATATTTACTTGTTCCCACTCTCGGCAGGCACTCTTAGAGTATGAAAAGCATAAAATTCGCACTGGCGAGCTCCGAGTTCCTGTATCATCCCTTCCAGAGCCTATGGCAATCGACAATCAGGTTATTTCTTTCATTTATGAGCACTTTGGATATGTGTTATGATGTTACCATTCGAAGTGATATGCCTTGTAGCTGACTTGCCATTTAAAGTGGTAGGTTGCACCCTTAGGTGGTGACTACATGTTGAATCTTGTGAGGACTTATTAAAGATCTATTTTTTTTGGAATTGATATTTGTATTAATTTGTTGTCATATTAAATTTTCTTTCTGAAGACGTAGCAAACTTTCTTAAATAGCTGAAGTTCTGCCTGATAAGTGCTAATGCCACTCGGAAACATGGGCAGAGCCACTTGTTGTTCAGGATGGTCGCATGCCAACCCTGGATTTCAGAAAAATCATTTATAGGTTTCTCTTCAGCATTCCTATTCTGCCTCATGTATCCAATTGTGCTCCACCTAGCTGTACAGTCAACACTTGGGTCCTCAACACACTGCTTATAACAATCTAGTAATTCAATGTCCTCACTTACTGAAATCTTGCCCAGCCTGTTCATTGTTTCTTATTAACTAGATTCAAATCCCAAAATATCCTTAGCAGTTAATATCTTATTTATAAGGAAGCTGAATGGGCGACAAGGTAGGATTAATCAGTAGCCTTAAATAGCCATCATATAAATTGCACATTATTAATTGGAATGGAACTGAGATCTGACTTGAGAATGATCTTAAGTAAATGAACAAAAATATAAAATTCCTCCCTTCACGTTTGCACAAAACATCCAAAGGAGAAATAGAAGAATGATTAGGATGATAAACCATTATACCTCACAAGATTGGTAGTTATTTTGAATTTTCATTATTGAGTTATTATTTCTTTTCTTGTAATATAATATAATATTGCTCTTTGTTAAAATTTTTTTTTGGTTAAATTGGACTATTTTTTAGAAATAATGATTAATTTAAATACTTTATCATTACATTAAATGTTTCTTTGTTATTTATCAAATAAGGACTTGCCAATTTTGTTTTTCTTCTTACTGTAACATTTGATGTTAGATAAATTAACTGATTTTTAAAATTTTGACTAGTCATCTTTATGAGATACTGTTGCAATTGAAGTTTTTGAACATGAAAACCCATTGAAACAATGAATTAGATTTTAAATATTAGAAGTTCTTTTCAAATGTTTTTCCTTTCCACTGAAAATTTTTAAACCACTGTAAATTCTTTTATCTGCATGTCATTAAGAAATACAATCATGAATGGAAAGTGTTAGTGAATCATAGCATAGGCTGGGTGCAGTGGTAATTCATGGGTTGGGTTCTGGGAGGCCCCAGGTTCGTGACCGGGTTACGGCCTTTTGTCCCAGTTTTTCTTGCAGTTTGTTTGCGCCCCCCCCCCCCCCCCCCCCCCCCAAATTTTCTTCCTGTTTGTTTTTTTTCTTCTTTAATGGTCTGTTTTCTCAATTTTCTCAGTTCTTTTTCATAGTTTTGATTTTCTATCAATCTCTATATATATGATTATATGATTTATTTTTGTCAGTTTATCTCAGTTTTATTTTATTTTATTTTTGTTACACTTTTTGTGTCTGTTTCATTTTTTTGACAATATGAACTATTTTCTTTGTTTTCTCAGAATTTTCTCTCTGTTTCTTTTTGATATAAAAAATTTCAAATGCCACTAAACTTGACTGGTCTCTTCAGGCCAATTGTACTATTAGTTACTAACTACTCACTCATAGGCATAGGTAGACCACAGTTAGATCTACACTTCAAAAATCTTCACCTACTTGTCTAAAAGAGAGAGACAGAGAATCAGTTAGATAACAACTAAAATTAAATTATCATTGAAAATCAATGAAAATTAAGACATGTGGCTCGCTGGAAGTCTTAACATGCTTCATCGCCCGAGTGGCTGCCTAGGTGCTTAAGCAACCAGCCTAGATAACTGGTTCGCTTTTCTTTTTCCTGGTTTTAACACTGGTCAATGTTTTAAGTGGGCTGTCGATTTTATTTGAAAATAATCAAAACAGATAAGTTGGTTATGACTTTTCAGATTCTTGGAGTATTGTATCAGTTCTTAGGAAGATGAAATTATATAGAACTGTTTATAAATATGTTTTATAGTTTCTAGATGACATAGATTGCCAAAGAGGGACCACAGTATTTCAGTGCTAAATGCATTCTTTAGTCATTGGCGTTAATGTGGTTGTTATTAATTCTTTTTTTCCTCCCTTCTTGATTCTGTCAAGAAGTACCATGTGAGAGAAAAAAGTGTGGTTGTTGTTTGTTTCTGAACATCCTTTTTTAGTATTGGAAGGCCAAGTTCATCCACAGTGCACTGCAACTCATACTACAGGATCAGACTTTTGGTGATGGAGATGGCTTATGGTGGGAGATTACATTTTTCTATTGACAAAAGGGAGTACTTTTCTGTGTAAACACGTAAAAAGAAACGCAGCAGTGTGCAAAGGATTAGGCAAGGTTGAAAGAATGACGAACCATGATAGAAGCACTTGATAGTCGAGTGCTTGTAGGATCACGGATAATAGGTCACTTGTAAGCCACTGGGTGGGGCTAGCCCTTGACTGCTACTACCGCAAATCAGCCGGATTTTCAACCAAATCTGAAATCTTGATGCAGTTATGATGAACTTGTGTAAATTATCGTTGCAACTAATGGGTGTTGCTCAAATGAAGATAAATGGAGATAATCTCTGTTTTAATGGTATTGAGGAATTGAAGGATCAATTATGGAGAATTTTTAGACCTGGTTTTAGGGGGAAAAGAACTGAACTTTGTTTCGGGGAAAAAAGGTCTGTTGCTTATTATTGGAAAAAAGTATAGGTTATTCATACGTAACTCTAAGAAAGGTGGGTACCTGTGTAGGTATTGCTACATGTTTTCACACTGCTTTTTCACTATGTTAGGTGAATTCATTAAATGTCGTGAAATAGTTGGTAAAATATTACTATTTTGGAGAGACCACATAGTAATCTCGTCCTGGACTATCTCTTAAGTTTTAGGAGCTGTGAAATTTAATCAAGAAATTTACTATAGATAGAATGACAGAAAAAGCATCGAGTTGAGATGTCTTTTGCATGGGATATTGGGACATCATGATGTCCACCAAGCAAAGTCATTCTGTACCACTCCCTCTCAAGCAAGGTTCAAAAACTCGGTCGTTCGGTTTCGACTCGGCCGAGTCGGAACCGGTACAGCTAATCCTGTTCCGAGACCGCTCCATGAGTCAACATATTGTATTGTTTTCCTTGACTCGGGGTTGATTCGGCCGAGTCGAGGCCGAGTTGGCCCCGAGTCCAGGCCGAGTCAAACTAAAATTTCATATAATTTAAATTTTTATTAGAAAAGTAGAGCTAATTTTTTACTTTTATGAAAAGAGTAGTTAATTTAAATTTAATTAATTTCATATAATTTAATAAGTTATGCATTTATTTTGATATTTTAATATCGTGATGCATGTATTTAAGCATTATGTTCATGTTTAGTGTGCTAGGTGATATTTTTAGAACATGTTATATGTCAATTTTGATGTCCATATTTTTTTAAAATTTGTCGTGATTTTTTTCAGAATTTTTTGAGCCCTCTATGTAGCGTTTAGCGCCTCGCTCGAGTCGGGGCCGCGACGCCGCAACGATGTGAAACGGTGCCCGCCTAGTCGACCGAGACTGCGACTTTGAACCATACTCTCAAGAATGCTTACCTCCCACTTTTACATGGGTCCCTCCCTTACAAAGGCTAGCTATAATTAATTCTCAGGGTAAAATGCTACTTTTATTCTAAGTGAGGTCATCCATCCAAGTACTACTCCCACCCGAGCACACTTACCGTGTCATTTTTAATCCCTCTTTGATGAAAGTACTGTCATTTAACTCTTAAATTGAAGTCTTCAAATGAATGGCTTAACACATCATATTGTTCCTTTATAACTCAGCTTTTTTTGGCATGATTGTTTTAAAGAGTGCTTCAAATGAATGACTTTAAGCGACCGCAAACCCCTTGATTCAAATGTTTAATAATTACTGAATGCGAGCATTGTATATAAAAGAGAGAGGTGACGAAGACGGCCCAACTACGTTTGCTCCCATTCAGACGACTCCGATGATTGAGGTAATCGATTACTCTCCTATGCCTGCCTGAGGTATCGATGGGATACTAAGCAGAACTGAACAGAGGGGATGAAACTACCGTTCCTAGAAATGACGAGGGCTTGGCGAAAGATGCTAAGCTTGAGTCACCGGAAATGGTTGGTGGTGATGAAAATCATAGGGGGGTTTCGACGCTCCGAAATTGATAACCAAATTCTTTCATTCCCCCCCCCCCAGTCGATTTGCTAGATCTTCTACTCCTGCTGATGCCCCAACTCACCGCCACCACCACAACACACACGCACTAAGGAAGTTTCTCCGTGCCCCCCCCATACTTATTTCTTTGATGCCTTAACCTACTACATTCGAACATTTTCTCTATTGCGAGAGCAAGGCCTCTAGCAATAGTAGGGAGACTGGCAAAGGCATATGTGTAGGCATCGGCTAGGTGCCAGACCCCACGTCTGGCAGCCTACACACTTGCAACATTTCAAAATATTGTTTGATGTACCATGTTGTAGTTTGCTGAATTATTGACAAGAAGAGTTAGAAAGAATGTGTTAAGAATTAAACCCCTAAAAGACTTGTTGATTTTATTAGAAAGAAGCAGCTATATATAGATTACATAAGCGGATTTGGGTATTGGGTTGAAACCCAATAACCCATTACCAAATATCTAACTCAACACTCCCCCTCAAGCTGGAGCATAGATAGCTAACATGCTCAACTTGTTACATAAGTTAGAAAACACCTGAAGTGAGACAGCTTTAGTAAGAAGGTCCGCTAACTGCTTTGAAGGTGTGAGCCGGAAAGTAACCACCTTTTTGGTCCATCATCTCTGACAAAATGACAATCAACTTCAATATGCTTGGTCCTTTTATGAAATACATGATTATGGGCAATGTAGATAGCAGATTGATTATCACAATGCATAGGCATGGGTCCAGACTGTCTAAAATCAAGCTTTATTAGTAGATTCTTTAACCAAACAATCTCATATGCAGTATGAGGTATATCTTTATACTCAGCTTCTGCGCTTGAGCGAGATACTACATCTTGCTTCTTATTCTGTCAAGATTTTCTCTAATAAAGATACAATACCGAGTAGTAGACTTCCTATTTCTTCTGTCACCAGCATAACCTAAATTAGAGTATACAGAAATGTGTACATGTTCATATTTTCTATACGCCAGACCTTTTGCTGGATAACTCTTGATATAAGCCAGAATCCTTAGCGCAGCTGACCAATGAGACTCTCTGGGCTGATGCATGAACCTACTTAGTACACCAATAATAAAAGTTATATTTGTTTAGTGACCGTGAGATAGATCAGCTTCCCAATCAATCTTTTATATCTTCCTGGATCATCAAGTGTGTGATTGTCGTCAAACCACAAGTCCACATTTGCTTCCATTGGAGTGCTAACAGGCTTGCACCCCAAAAGTCCTGTCTCCAGAAGATCCAGAGCATATTTTCGTTGAGAAAGAAATACGCTATGTTTTTGATGTGCAACTTCAATCCCTAGAAAGTATTTAGGCCTTTCCATATCCTTGGTCACAAAATGACGTTTAAGACACTCATTTATTTCCAATAGCCCAGCAGAATCACTGCCAGTTAGCAAAATGTCATCAACATACACTGTCAGAACTATAATACTTGAACTTGTGCGCCGAACAAAGAAAGAGTGATCTGAGTGACATCGGTGAAAACCAATGCCAGAAACGGTAATGTTGAATTCTCAAACCATGCCCTTGGACTTTGCTTGAGGCCATATATAGCCTTCTTGAAACCGCAGACTTTATTCTCCCCCTGAGCAACATAACCTGGATGTTGCTCCATGTACACTTCCTCCTAAAGATCCCCATATAAGAAAGCATTCTTGTCATCTATCTGGACGAAGGGCATGACAAGTTAACATTAAAGAGAATATAATCTTGATAGAATTCATCTAGGTAACTGGCGAGAACGTCTCAAAATAGTTGATGCCATAGGTCTGACCATAACTTTTGGCCGCGAAAATCTTGCCTTAAACCGATCCACAGATCCATCTAGGCGATTTTTTGAAGTATAGACCCAGCGACATCCCACAACATCTGTGGGCGCCGAAACCAACTCCCAAGTTCCTCGAGAAATAAGAGCATCTATCTTCTTACCCATTGTCTGTTTCCAGGCAGGTACCAATAAAGTCTCACAAGACATGGGTATAGACTCAGAAGACAAAGATAGAGCAAATTGATGAAAAGTGGGGTTAAGATGATCATAAAAAATGAAATTCAAAATAGGAAGATCAGTGCAAGACCATTTACCTTTTCGAAGAGCAATAGAGCACATCTGATCAGAGGAAGATGCTGATGGTTGAGGAGGAGGACTGTCTACTGGAGAGGGGTTGATCGGCACTGATTTAGAGGTAGGAACTTTTTGGCGACGAGTGTATGCGTATCGAAAATCGTGAACTGGCTTTGATGCATGTGGCTTTGAAGTGTCTATCGGTGGTACTAGCGAAGAATCGGCAGAAGCATGTGCAGGCAATAACACAGACAGTGAAAGGAGCGAACTCAGGTGCAGTAACAGGAACCTGTGGAGAGAAATATGGAACATACTCAAAGAAAGTGACATTGGTAGATAAAATATTTTCTGGTAGAAGGATTATAACACCGGTATTCTTTTTGAGTTCTAGAACACTCAACAAAGACATATTTGACAGATCTAGGAGACAATTTATCTAACCCAGGAGACAAGTCTTGAACAAAACAAGTACAATAAAAAAACACGGGGACTCAGAGAGAAACTCTTGTTAGGATGGAGACAAGAGAATAGATTTTTTCCATCAAGAACAGAGGAGGGCATCCTATTAATCAGATGACAAGCACTTAAAATATCAGACCACGAATATTTGGGAACATGCATATGTATCATCATGGTCCTAGCAACATCAAGAATATGCTTATGTTTGCGTTCATCAACTCCATTTTGTTGGGATGTATGAGAGTATGATGTCTAATGAATAATCTCATTTTTTGGAAAAAAAGATATATACATCATTTTTAAATACTCCAAGGCATTGTCAGTACGAAGCACACAAATTGAAGTAGAAACCTAATTTTTTATTTCATTAAAAAAGAGTTCAATAACACTGAAAACTTCTGATCTCTCTTTTAGTAGATAAGACCAAGTCATGCGCAGAAAATATCTAACCTTTAATGAAAGGGACACGATTGCGACCCCAAAACATCGGAGTGGACTAACTTAAACGCAGAGCTACTGCTATTAATGACTCGACTCGATAGGTAGCATGATGATGCTTACCTAATTCAAAAGACTCGCATCCTAAAGAAAAAACAGAAGACTTAATAGGAACGACAGACCGAAGCTTTTACACTAAAGGATGACCCAAGCGTTAGTGCCAGAGTAGAACATGATCAGATAGATATGCAACCAAGCCAGTAGGGTTACTCGGCTATTCATGTAGTACATGTCTCCTTTCTCATGCCCCGAACCAATCCTCCTCCCAGTCTATAGGTCCTGAAACACATAATGAGAAGGGATGAATATTATTTTACAGTTATTATGTTTGGTAAACTGACTAATAGACAAGAGGCTAATAGAAAATTTTGGAACATCATTAAGTGTTAAAGACGGAGTAGCCTGAACTACCCTATTGCCTAACATAAGTGATTAATATCATCAGCAATTTTAATAAGGGTAGGTATTTGAAAGGTTCAATAAAATAATTTTTTGTTTAATTCCTGTCATGTGGGATGAGGCTTCTGAGTCAAATCCGGGCTTTGGAGAGGCAGTATAGGCATACATACTTGAAGATGATGTATGAGTTGCTGAATGACTGTTCTGAGAGAACTCTAGCTGGCGTAGCCTATCATACTCTTCCTGAGATAGTATAACAGTGGAAGAACTAGACAACCAGGATGAACAGATGAAGGAACATGAGTATCACAAGGGGCAGGAGGATTAGAACCAGCTAGTTGTGCCCACTCAGGTCGACCAAACTTTTCTCAGCACTTCTTAGAGATGTGATTACTCCGTCCACAGTGCATATAGTGCCTCGGCCCATTATCAGGAGCACCCTGTTTGCCACTAGAAAAATTGCGTCCAGCTCCAAATGAGCCACACCCTTCAAAATCGCGGCCGAGACCGC
This sequence comes from Agave tequilana, assembly GCA_038442645.1. NCBI lineage: Eukaryota > Viridiplantae > Streptophyta > Magnoliopsida > Asparagales > Asparagaceae > Agave > Agave tequilana. The sequence goes on from JAVJIF010007050.1 coordinate 79,782, forward strand.
GACCACGACCACGTCTAGAGTACATAGCAGACTGCTCAATAGATGACGCATATGACATGTCAGCTCCAGTAGAAACAGACGACTCTGGAGAAGGTGGCACTTAACGTGAGAATACAATCTCCTCTCAGTATCTGACTCCACACCTGGGATCGTAGTGTAGGACTAAATCTAGACAAAAACTTTGACACAACGAGATCCTGACAATACCCCTCAGTGTCACTGCATCAGTAACATGTTGATGTATCTCCAACTCATCAATTAGACCTTTGAGTTCTCCATAGAATTCGGGCACGAACATATCTCCTTGTTTGAGCTTAAACATGCCTCATAAATCTCAAATATACCCTCGAAGAATTTTTCTCATTGTCACACATCACCTTGAAGGTATCTCACATCTCCTTGGCAGTAGTTAGGAACATAATACTGCCACCAATCTTCTCCCTCAAACTAGTGAGGAGCCAGATCATCACAGAATAATCTCCATTAAGTCATGTTATATACGTGAGATTTGTATCACCAAGTGGAGACTGAAGGAGATGAGCCAGTTTGTTCTGAGCACCAATGAATATGCGGAACTCTTGTGTCCATAATAAGTAGTTAGAGCCATTCAACTTCACCGTAGTCCCCAACATCGTCTTGGGTACAGAAGTCTCAACAACATGTGAAGAAATAAGAGTGGAGGAGAACTCGTAGCATCCGACATCGCAGCCAGTCATAACAAAAGAAATCATCAGAAACAACTAGATAACGAAATAACCAGAGTGGATCACAAACAAGGAGAGCAAGACATCAAGCAACAGTTGCAAGATATTCAGCAATAATGCACGTCAACAGAATAACAAAAGGAGGGCATACTCATCACCCGAGTGAAGCAGACCAGGGAATCGATGCTTGCAGGACAAGAACATGAGTTCTGTTGGCCGGCGAGGATGCATAACAGTACCACAGGAGGCGACGAGGGCGTCTGGGGCTTCAGAGTCAATCGGCGAGGTCAGAGGGGTCTTCAGATGAGTAAGCAATGGCGGATGGATCTCCCGATGCAGTCGGCGAGGGCAAATAGGTCTTCAGATGAGTCGATGATGGCAGATGGATCTCCCGATGCAGTCAACGAGTGCGAATAGGTCTTCAGAAGCAGTCAGCAAGGGCGTCGTGTTGTTCAGAAGGTGGCAGCAACGACGATTCATGCGTAAAGAGGTCTCGGCATTGTCGATGAAGGCCGCAGGGATCATCAATGGCAACGAGGTGCAGAGATGGTGTCCCGGGGGGTTGCGGTGATGGTGGAGGTGTCTCGGGGAAGTAGAGAGGAGAGAGCGAGAAGAGAGATGAGGGGAAGCGGCGTTTTTTAGGGTTAAGGTTAACCTTGCTCTGATACCATGTGAAGAATTAAACCCCTAAAAGACTTGTTGATTTTATTAGAGAGAAGCAGGTGTATATAGATACATAAGCGGGTTTGGGTATTGGGTTGAAACCCAATAACCCATTATCAAATATTTAACTCCAACAAATGTCATGAAGCATTATAGATATATACATAAATTTCACTTCAATGTAAACTGTAGTGGACTTCGTAAAATCTGCAGACTTGTTTAATCATGCAACCGTAAATTAGATTTGTCCAATGAATGTAGCGATTTATTTTACGGTCTAGAGATTGCTCAAGCACACGCTAGAAAGTGCATATCTTAGTAAAATATAAACAAACATCATTCTGGTTTTAAGGGGTTTGGCACAAGTTTATGTGGAAAGTGGGTTCAGTTATCTTTGTGTATTGTTTTCTCATACAATTTATTTACAGGTTGGTGGAAATCAAGCATCAGGCTCTGGCAGAGCCAGAAGGGATGCTGCTGCACGAGCGATGCAGGGCTGGCACTCTCAACGGCTTCTTGGTAACGGTGAAGTTGGCGACCCAATTATTAAGGTTTACTAATACTTTTTCTAAATTTTAATCCTTGTGGATTTCTTTGAAGCCTAAGTAAATGCTATGTACTCTGTCTAAACTTACATTTGATCATTTTTCTCGCTGTTTTTTTTTGCTTGGTAGGACAAGACATCAGTTTCACTTCTGAAGCGGGATAAACATAATAAAAGCATAAGTACTTCTTATTCATGGTTACTTTACTACTATCGGCAGCTTCTCTGGTTACTAATTTTGATTCTATGATATATATTTAGATGCGCTGAAGAGAAAAAAGGCTCCAGGCTTGGAGCATCCTGTAAAAGTTTCTCATAAAAAAGTCATCAAGCCTCAGTTAAGATCCTTCCCTCATAATTACTTTGACGTTCTCTAGGCTTCATCAATTTTTCAATGTGTTATTTCTATATTCCTAATTTCCTTTCCCATATAGCTTAAATTTTGAAACTTTGTTTGATTAGTTGTTCTCTTGCCCCGTCGAGGCTGGGCCAACTAATGGTGACTAGATAGTTAATTTGGTTGCAGAGTGGAAGCAATGGTGGTTGATGTTGGGCAGCCCGCTGATTGGGTGAAAATAAATGTCAAAAGAACTGTAAGTTTGTTCTCATTCCATTTTACATGGGTTGTTTCAAACTTTTTATTTTTATTTTTGGCATAAAACTTAAGTTGTGTTTTTTTGGCATTAAACTTGAGTTGTGTTTATTTTTGAGTTTAGTATCATGTCCTTGGTACAGAACAAGAATGTAGAACCTAAACAGTAATTTCTAACAATTCCTTACTGTCTCAAAGCGTTGACTAGTGGATATGTGCCTTTGTGCAGAAAGATTGCTTTGAAGTTTATGCTTTAGTTCCCGGGCTTCTGCGTGAAGAGGTAATGGATACACTTGTTATCGTTTTTGGACCTATAATGAGTATTATAAACATGTTAACAGAAGTTTTGCCTTTGGACTAGTCATGTTAATAGAATTAAAGATTTGGTCCAGGCTTGGGATTTGGGTAGTAGAAATGTGTTCCATTTTCTGATCAGTTGATACACATAAAAGTTTAGCTTAGAGCTTAGGACAACTCTGCCCAAAAGCTTAAGCTGAACAGATGTGGACTCAATATATATATTAAGCAAACTTAACGATCTTCTCACGTGGATCTTTGGGTCATGTCGAATGTCATGTCGAATGGCGACTTGCTTGGAGATGCAGAACAGATGAGGATAAAGTATCATATTCTAAATTGCCAATGATGAGATAATCTGGTGCTCAGCTATCATGTCTACCATGTCAGTAACCATTTCACCTGAAAGATTAAGCTGATGGGTTGTGAAGCTTTCTGGTTATGCATTGGCAATGTATACCAAACAAACTTAACAAACGAAATATTATATAGAAGGTAAAAATAATTTAATTGAGAACAATTGTTTCACTTTAAATTGCATAAGTTGAAAATTTTAATCTAATGACTGTATTAATTTGTACAATTACACCATCTTTGTCATTTGTTGAGTTAATTCATATAATACATTATATTTGTTATGAACAATAAGTATGACATTTGTTTCTTTTTTTTTCTTTTGCGAATTTGGTGGCTCCCTCCTGCCCTCTCCCAATATAAGGGAGAAAGTTCCTCTTTTAACATTGGTCTCATGCTTTGAACTTGTTACCTTCTTGTAACAAGTCAAATGTCTCATCAACTCTCAAGTTCCTCAAATGGGTTTGTTCTTGCTTGATGCAGGTGCATGTTCAATCAGATCCAGCAGGCCGCTTGATCATATCCGGTGAACCAGAGCAGCCTGATAATCCTTGGGGTGTTACTCCTTTTAAAAAAGTTGGTTTTTGTTCCTTTTGCCTTGCACAGTAATATCAACTGGCAACACATTTCCATTAAAAGAGATGGACTTCTTTTGCAGGTTGTTACCTTGCCCTCGCGCATTGACCCACATCAAACATCTGCAGTAGTTACCCTTCATGGTCAGCTGTTTGTACGTGCACCCTTCGAGCAGTCTGGTCTATAGCACCCAAGAATTTGCATTCTTCTTCCCAAGTACGCAGGCCTCTTTAACTTATAAATGTTGATAGGACCACAGAAGGCTTGGGAATTCTGCTGTGGTACTTTATTGCATCCTTGAGGTTTTACTTTCTGATCTATTGACACTTGTTTCCTTGAAAATCACAACCAAGTAGTCAGTAGATTTTCAACCATTTAGATCCATGTGTTCTTGAATTAATTGCAATTGGGCTCTGGAATTAGTCAGTAGATTTTCTGATTAAAAGAAGATGTGTTTTTTTTTTTTTGGCTACTTTGATGCGTTACATTAATAATTTTTTAAAATTTTAAATTTTCTCCACAGTTTAATGACATCTTTGACACAGTATGTGAAAATCTTGTAATTTGCAGTTCAAAATCTCAACCCCTCTATACTAAATGGTTTCAATATTTGAGAACACTTGCAACTTTAAAAACTGATTTGATTTATCTTATAAGAAGTGACCAGCTGATAAAAGTTTTGATTTGTTTCAAATCACGTTGGATGTTAGTGTCACGATTTATAGAAAATGCCAATCCCTACCTTGATGATTCCTTCTAATTGGTATTGTTTTTGCTCTCCAGGCGTTTTCGCAGATTTAGGAGATGGCTTTCTTATGCCATGGGTTCATGCACAAATTCGAAAGCTTGTCTTCTCTTAGCCTGCAACCTAGTGCTTACCCCATGTATCTTGTCTCGTGATCATAATTTTTCTTAGTTAGGCTGATGAAAGATATCCCACTTTCGAACAATTGACCCAAAAAGGACAGCTGATGTGCGTCTCCTAGTGTAAATTGTAGCAGTGATTTTCAGATCTGAGGATAGTTGCTTTCTCACGTGACTTCACGTGATTAGATACTTTGTTACTGAATGTAACTGCCTAATGTAGGGTGAATGTTGATAGCTATCATCATGTATTCAGGTTTTGCTGGTTCATTGATTCTGGTTTTTAAGTTTGGCGCAAATTTCGTCAATCTTTGCCATTTGAGTTGTGGAATCATCCGAGGACTACCACTTTGGAAGCAATCTGCATAAGCCATCTGGACAGCGGCAGCCTTGATTATCATTTATTGTTTTGGGTGACGACCTGCCTTGATTATTTTTTTGTTTGTAAATTTGCAGCAGTGATATTCGGATGTGAGGATAGTTGCTTTCTCATTTGACCTTGTGTGTTTAGATAGTTTGTTACTAGATGTGACTGGTCTAATTTAGGGCGAATGTTGATCGCTGTGATCATGTATTCGGATGTTGTGGGTTCATTGATTCTGGATTTTAAGTTTGATGCAAATTCGGCAGCCTTTCCATTTGACTTGTGAAATCACTGAGGAATACCAGCTACTTTGGAAGCAATCTTGCATGCAGCATCTTGATAAAGGTTGTGAATTATTGCCTCCACTCTTCAATGGGACAAATAGATTGTTTATTTTTATCACTGAATTATGAAGAGAGAGGGTTATGGATTTATGTTAGTGATTTAGATGTAGAAAATTTTCCTATTTTATGTACCAAAGTATCACCTACTAGTAATGCTGCATGATAGTGATGTGGTAGGCCTTGTTGATGTCTTGACCTCATTTCATGTTGACTTAATTTCATGGTGGGGGCCATAATGAGGATTGATGAATATTAGTGATTCACAAAGGCACTGTCTGGCTAAATATGAACCAGTGTACAGAATCAGTTTCTTATATGATTATCACAAAGGCACTGTCTGGCTAAACATGAACCACTGTACAGAATCAGTTTCCTATATGATTATCACCCTGATTGCACATTACCACAAAGGACCCAAGAAAGGAGATGGAAAGGAAGGCTTTGAAGCTTTTTTCTGTTCATTAGATGCAAAGTAGTTCAAGGTCTTGATACAAGAAGCACATTGTACAAAAGTTTTTAAGAGTGCACAATTTTAATTACATCATTGCAAATGCTCTGAGCTTTTTATCTTCTGGTGCTGTAATCTCAATCTCTTGATTCCTCTACAGCCTCCATATTTGAATCTTCTTTCCTCCATGCTACACCCATTTTCAGATCATCGTTCTTATCCTCTTGAGAAACTTGTCGGGGTCGCCACTAGAATCCTCGCCGAGAGCTCCTTGTTCTTACCATCTGCAGATGGTTCAACACCCAGAAGCTGAAGGAATGCTCTTCCCATAAGCTTGCTCCACCTTGGGCACCTCACTGTATATCTTCTTCGCAAACCCAAATGCGAGTGCAATGAGGCTCACCATCATGATAGTGATCGGTGGTATCATGAGCGGCGACCATTTCACAATGTAGGGATACTGCGTGGATGTCCTCATTCTCATCTCCTGCATACTTGGAAGTGAGCGTAAATGAAATCTTCAATTGCCAGAGAAGAGGGAGAGTGCCGGGAGAAAGCAGTAGACGATGAGGAAGCCAGAGGCGAATGGGTACACGCCGACATTCATGTACGATATTCGCTAGAGGATCTTGAGCTCTCTGGTAGAGAGGATGGCACTTGTTGAGAGAGAAGATCTTGACCGATCCTGTGGCCCAACGGAGCACTTGATGGAGGCGGTCAGCTAGTGAAGGTTGATGAGGGCGGAACCATGGAAGGCGTCGTGCTTGGTTAGGCGCGCCATCCACAGTTGTGCATTCGATCCCCTGTGACCACGTCCTCTCACTGAGCCATAGATCCAACCCACGATCGCCCCATTCCATCTTATCCTGTTACCTAACATGACAAACGAGTATGCATTCAAGAAGTATGGACACAAACACAAAATATCCTGACACATAACAAATTCTAAAAAAAAATAAACATGAAACAATAATAAGATGGCAAACACATCTATTTGGCATGTCACGGCTTGACAAGTACAGGGAGCCATACGACAGAACAAGCAGCCCGTACATGGGCCCCTGTGATCAGTAGCAAGTTCGAGGTTAAGGATGAAGGGGCCATTTCAGTGCCCCCGGCTTTCTTGTTGTGATCATAAACCTTTTCTCTTACTCTCGTGACATGTAAACCAGCATTAGCAATCTAATGTCCACCTCGCTGAAGTCAAACAGTTGCTCCTCGTCCGGCAACCCTAGCTGCGGCCGCTCGGGGGGTGGGGGGTGCGGGTTCGGTCTGGGCCTGGGGCATCAGCTAATAATAAGCAAGCATAACTCCGATGAAAGATAAAAGTAGAAGGAAAAAAAACATAGTTTAGTGAATTGGTCACAATCTGAGAGACATAATGGAGAAAGTCTTGAATTAGATCTCTTTATCAGATATTAACAGAAAAACACACACAGTAAGTTCTCATCTGTTGAGCGAACGGGTTAAGCGTTAATGCCATGCTCACAATAATGTCATGCTTACAATAACCGACTTATGAGAGTTTCTAGGGGTCAGTTTGCTCCTCTAAATGTGACCGTCATGATTCCTCTCACGCAGGTAAGTGCTCCAAGGGTACTACAATTCGATATTATACCCCAATTCGTGTGTTGGACTTATTAAGTTTTTATCAACCTAACTAGTTGTATTATAAGACCATCGTCATCATAGAAAAGGGATTGTAGTTACACAATGCTACAAATATGATATAAACATATTCAGGTCGATGTTCCACACGAGTATTACCAGTCCAGCTTGTTCCTACCATATTGAACCTCTTTCATGAGAATAGCTCGTCAATCAAGAAAGTTGGGTTCTTACTGTCAGTGATCTCATCTACGAGCTTAACCTCATCTTTCCTCGATGTATCTAGGACCACACTTCTAGATTTACCAAAATAGGCTTTATAAGGTTCATGATCATATTATAACTTAAAATTTTTTATTTTCAAGTGGTGATAGTCAAATGTTTGACTCGTCATAACCATACTTACAACTCTTGACATCTATTATCAAAATGGACCTATAAAACCCTGGGTGATATTATAGTTTAAGATCTTTTCATAAACTTAATTTTAATGTAAGAATAAATACTCATTTTACGTGGAGCCTCCCCATTTGGGTAAGCTACATGAACCAAAAGAGAATTACGCCGGATCGGGCACATGGATCAGCTTTCTCCACTCATTCCTATCGAGCAATATGCCTTCACTAAGACCTTTAGCCTCTATATCTTGTTGTATTACCTCCATCCATGTTTTCTTCGGTCTCCCCCGCGCTCTTTTAACTTGCCCTAATGATACACTCTACTCACCAGACTGACGCATCTGTAGGTTTACGTTGCACATGACCGAGCCATCGTAGGCGGTTTTCTCTCATCTTCTCTTTTATAGAGGCTACACCTTAAAATGTGAACAAATAATATTTAAGTGCATGCATATAGTTGATCAAACTGGTTAGTGCTGAAATATCAAAATTTCTAATATGCTATGAACTAAATATATACTTGAGAGTAAAATTCTTCATCACCCATTTTACTCACCTTATCAAAATGATGATGATGCCGAAGATTGTATATAACCGAAATGACTATAAATTGGTTCCTTGATGGATAGCAAAGCATTCTAATATGCCTCCCTATTTATTTTCTTGATAGTATCTAAAATTTCATCTTGGACAAATTATCATTGCCTCAATTTAGTGATTAGGATGTCGAATTTCTTTTTTCTTTGTACATGCAACTTAATAGTACACGCATTATAGATCTTTAGCTTGGAAAATATGTAAGAACTCAGCATGATACTTGAGAATTTTATAATGAGAAACACTTGTCAATTTCTTTTTCATAACTCAAAATACAGAGTGTGTGTGTGTGTGTGTAAAGCACTTAGAAAGAATTTTATGCAGCAAAAGTTACTACAATAGTAAAAAGTAACTTTTGATTAAATGAAGTAGGACTAAGAGCTTTTAAGATAATTAAAACTAGCAATAAGATTAAATTTCCTAGTTTGCATAAAAAGAGTTGTGGTTCGGAAACGAAAATAAAAACTAATGATTGAAGTGTTTAGCAATTAAATCATATAAATATATAGCAATTTAAAATAGAAAGATAACTAAGAGATAATAGAATTTCAATTGATTTAACCAAATAATTTTCTGCCTATTGAAATATTAAATGAATCAAAATTTTCTTAGTACCAATGACAAGAATAAATAAAACTTTGTTGAATGAGTAAATAAGTTATGTTTCCAATATACCTCGAACAAAGACTAATTTTTAAACACATATTAAATTAACAGGAAAAATAAAAATTTTCTTGGAGTAATTGCAAATTATATATATAAGAATAAAGGAGAGTATCCTAAGTCTAAGATTATATTTATCAATAAGATAAATAATAGAGAATTAATCTACAGGTTATCTCTACTCACATAAGATGATAAGCCATTTGATTTCCAATAGTCAAATTCGTACATCGGCCACAATCCACATGATAGTTAAGATCATATTCTGCACATTGACTTAACAACATATCAAATTCGCGCAGTGGCAATAACAATAATGACACTTAGTGGCAACAATCTGCTCATTGGCTAATTCACACTATGACAATCTCTCAATTCTGTTCTTTAATATGAATCATAGAATTTCGATTTTCTTTTCAAGTTGGTTGCATTACATATGTGCACTCACAGGGGTAAATGTCATCTTCTCCCTTATCCCACATTATTTTTTCGTCGCAAGCAGGCATCTCGCAACGTGACCCTTTGGTTCCGGCGATCTGCGGGTGGCTCACCTTTGAATATCAACTTGTCCATCAAGTGTGCCCGTATGACACTATTGAATCCCCCACTGAACACTAAGTTGTAAGCATACTGCTCCTCTGAGGGCCACGTTGGCAGCCTCCCCGGGCTCGTTCATCGGCTGGTTGTCTGGCGTACTAAGGGGAATGTGCACCGTGTAGTTCATGTAGTCGCCAGACATCTCTCCGGACATATATATGTCATCTCGAGAGAAGCTGATGCACCGGTCGCTCGACGTGCGATGAGCAAATTTTACAGTCGAGCTGGGTTGTTATTGTGGCTACTCTGTGGGCCATGTTGGGAGAGAGTGTAAAATCTTGTTAGCAGAGTTTTAACTCATCGGAGAAGATAGTACGGAGTTTGCATGAAGCATGGAGGAAACAATAGTGCAGACACGTAGATACATGTCAACAGGTGAACAAAGTTGTCGGCAGCTCTAAGCTTAGGCCTGTTGACAGCGTTTTCTAGAGAGCAGTGGTCGTCTCAGGCTATCGACAGGCCTCTTGGGCTGTCGACAGCGCAAAGCCTCTAGGCGAGTCTGATTGTGTTTAAGAGTTCATTTCTGATCTGAATTCAAAGTTTTGGCTTCCTTATTTTTATGAATTCTGTGGCTATATAAAGAGGGGTATTGCCCCTATTAATGGTATCCCCTGAAATTGATTGATTAATAAGATCTTCTCTCCCTTTCTGCCCCCCGATGACGTAAGCAAATTGACGAACCTCGTTAAATTGTGTGTTCTCGCATTTCTCTTCTTTTACTTTATTCCTAATATTGGTGACTATTCTCTGGTGTTGTTGTTCTTTGTTGTTGGTGATTCCAACAAGTGGTATCAGGGCATCCCAGGTTCTGTGTGGGATCGTGTGTCGATTCCAAGAGCATCGTGGTTCGTTTAGCAGAGATCGTATGTTGATCTCAGAGCGGTGTTGGGACTATTAAGTGGAGATCATGTGTCGATCTCAGAGCGGCGTTGGGACTGTTCGTGGGATCGTGTGTCGATCTCAGAACAACGTTTTGGATTGTTCGAGGGATCAGATTTGGTGGAGTAGATCACTTCGGAAACTCGTTAAGGGTTTCACTTTGAGGTAAATGTTCTATCTTTTTCTAGTTTGGATCTATTTTCGTTGATTTCGGCATTGTGTTTGGTTTTGGAGGAGATATGACCAGAGAAAGTCAATCCATGGTGAAACCCGTGAACTCACATCCGATGAAGATCAATGTGGTAAAGTTTAATAGCACGAACAACTTTGGAATGTGAAGGTGTAAGATGATGGATGCATAGACGGCATCACACCTCGAAGACACTCTACTATTGGAAGAAAAGCCAGAGGGGATATCTGTAAAGGATTAGGACAAGATGAATCGGACGGTGTATGCCGTCATCAGGTATTGTTTAACACAAGACATCAAATATCATGTGTTGTATGAGACTTTCGCAAGAAATATTTGGGAGATCATCGAGAAGAAGTATCTGACAAAGACTATTGAGTTTAGATTGCAATTGAAGAGGAGGTATTACCGCTTCCATTGAAGATAAGATTCTCCATTGATGTGCACATTAACTACACGAAGCTTTTTGCAGACCTAACTAATGTGGATGTGGAGATCGAAGAAGAGTATAAGACAATGATTCTTTTTGAATTCTTTTCCTGATGAAGAATATGAGATCTTCATCCTAACCTTGATCAATGAACAATCAATTAACTATAGTGATGTGTCAGCTGCTCTTATGAATTATGTAGTGAGGAGGAAGGACAAGCAGTCTTCTTCCAGTAGCACAACAACAGAGACGATGACTGCAAGAGGAATTGATTCCAATTATTGGAAGGGCAAGAGAGAGTTTGGAAGTCCAAAACTGATGGTCGTGAATATTTGAAAAGAACCAATGTTTTTCTGCAGAGAAGGGTACTGGAAGATTAATTGTCTGAAGATTAAGCTGAAGAAGAAAGAGTCTAAATCAGAGGCCAACATCACATAGGTGCATAATAATGATTCTGACTCATTTGATTATTAATTGTCTATCACCCCTATTGATTGATGTTCAGAAGATTCTGAGTGGATATTGGATACTAGTGCTACCTATCACATTTGTTCCAAACGGGAGTGGTTTGCTAGTTTTAAAAAACTAGATGGAGGCTTGGTGACGTTCGAAGACAGATACACATACTAGATTGAAGGGATAAGTACAGTCCACATCAAGTTGTTTGATGGGATGATAAGAGAGTTAAAGGATGTGAGGTATGTACCTCAGTTGAAGAAGAATTTGATTTCAGTTGGAGATTTGAAAGCGCACGGCCTAAGAGAGTCTCTTGGAGAAGGCGTTCTTAAGATGTTTAGTGGATCATTGGTAATTCTGAAGGACATTCGATGCAATAACTTGTACTACTTGAAAGGTAGTGCAGTTGCAGGAAATGTGACAACTTCAGGACATTTGGAAGACAACTCCATCAGGTTATGACAGATGAAGCTTGGTCAAGTTGGTTTGAACTCCTTGGAAGCGTCTACAAATTTAAAATTGATGGACATGGTGTTCTGGGCAAGAAGACGAATGTGAAATTTGGTACCACAATTCACCGCTCAGAAAATTTTCTTGATTGTGTTCACATTGATGTTTGGGGTCCTGCCGAGATTGCATCACTTGGAGGCCATCAGTACTTTGTCTTGTTTATTGATGATATATCTAGGCGATGTTGGGTATACCCTATGAGATAAATGTTTGAAGTCCTAGATATGATAGTGAATGGAGGAATATGATGGAGAAACAGACTGGTGGGAAGATCAGGGTGCTCCAAATTGATAACGTTGGGAAGTACAAGAATCAATTCCTATAATTTAGAGAAGCAATCGGATTGGTATTCACTTCAAACCGATAAATATAGGGTGGCTAAGGAGATGAACCGTTCATTGCTGGAGAAGGTTCGGTGTCTATTGTCTAATGAACAATTGGACAAGTCTTTCTGGGCTGAGGTTTTGGAATAAGCTAGCTATCTCATGAATAGACTGCTGTCGACTGTCGACTGCGATAAGTGGTAAAATTCTATTGAATATTTGGTCGGGTGGAGCGGCTCACGACTATGATTTGTTGCGGGTCTTGGATGTCCGACTTACTTCAGTGTCAATGATGGCAAGATAAATTCACGAGCAAAAAGTTTGTGTTTTTGGGTGTCAAGAGGAATATGCAAGGCTCCAAGCCATAGGATTCCGAAAACAAGAAGAATGTGTTGAGTAAGCATATCACGTTTGATGAGACTTCATTATTGAAGTCTACTATCTCTCAACAGGTGGAGAGGTTGAAGACTAAGGATGTATCACATCGGGTGGAGATTGATGCTACTCCAACATCTCCAGATGGTTCGGTATCAACTGAGATCTCATCGGATGTGACACCTGATGGAGATCAGGTAGCCAGTTTGGATGCTGAACAGATTGAAGGAAAGGTCAAATTAGTTGCAGCTAAAGGAACCAAGAAGAATCCACAGAAGTGGGTTGTGAAGAAACGTGGATCTCAAATTGATGAGTTAGATCAGCTCAAATTGAAGGCCTTTGTTCTCCATGACAACATTGGTAAGAAGATCCATGTGACTCAGCCAGTTGGATTCGTTGCTATAGATTTGAAAACAATTGATTTGGTTGATTGAGCTCGGTGGAGCTCGTTTGGATGAATACGGATGGCTTGATCCCCTGGGCATGGGTACGTAGGTGGCCGTAATAGCACAGCGAGTTAGATGAGTCAAAATTGTTTGATTCGTTGTGCTCGGCTCAAATTTGAGAAATCTTCACCGAGGTGGAGAATTATGGGGAGATAATGTAAATCTTGTTAGTAGAGTTTTTAACTCATCAAAGAAGATAGTACAGATTTTACATGAAACGTGGAGGAAACAACAGTGCAAACACGCTGATACATGTCAACAGGTGAACGGAGCGGTCGGCAGCTCTGAGCGTAGGCCTGTCAACAACGTTGTCTAAAGAGCAGTGGTCGTCTCAGGCTATCGACAGGCCTCTTGGGCTGTCGACAGTGCAAAGCCTCTGGGCGAGTCCAAGTGTGTTTAAGAGTTTGTTTCTAATCCGAATTCAAAGGTTTTGTTTCCTTTTTTTCATAGATTTTGTGGCTATATAAAAAAGGGTATTGCCCCCTATTGATGGTATCTCTTGAAATTGATTAATTAATAAGATCTCTCTCCCCTTCCGCATCGAGGACGTAGGCAAATTGTCGAACCTCGTTAAATTATGTATTTTCACTTTTCTCTTCTTTTTCTTTGTTCGTGATATTGGTGACTATTCTCTGATGCTGCTGTTCTCTGTTGTCGGTGGTTCCACAGGCCATAATCTCTTTCTTTTTGGGAGTCCCAGTGTTTCATGCCATTTCAAATTCTCCTTCCTCTTCTTCTCTGGTTTTTGTTACAGAGGAGTAAATAAATAATAAATATCGTCATAAAGTATTTCAGGAATCAAATTACTTGACACTAACAAAATTAAATTTCTTCCGTTTTATATAAACATAAGCTCCTCTCTCACTCTCTCAAATGCTTTGTCAATAGTTTGAATGATTGATTAGAAAACCTTGACACAATAGCAAAATTGTTGTAAAATTCAAAGACAATGAAAGGATTTGAATACTGATGATCACGAGCCTGGTTCAGTTGTTGTAATTGCTAGAAATGCAGGGATCGAGCAGAAAGCCTGAGCTCTTCATCTTCAACCATTACAGATTCAGGATACAAGCCAGAAGAATAAAGATAACAGTGGAGGAAAAAGATGCAACAATGAATGGAGAATTATTTATTGTTGTGATTGTTGACGACAAGAGATTGGAGATAAATGAGAGAAGAGGGCAGGTTGGGCTGAGTCGGGGTGAGAAGTTTTTTCTCCTCTTTTATCTTAAAACCTAGTGGTGGACCCCACAGTGACTAGCTCAGCATTTGTGGGACCTCTGTTAATGGCTCCCCGGTTTTCCCGTGCATTCTCCCTCTCAACCCTAGCATCTTATTCACGTGTCAAAGTGAAATTGCCTTTTCGTAATAGGAGCGGATATTAGCATCCAAAGAAGTGATAAAGACACCCATCAAAGTTTGAAAAATTGATATTAATAATTCTAAACTCTTAACAAAAGGACACAAATAGCTTTGAAGGTTATCTTAAATTATATTTTTCAACCCCTTATTGATTAGTACACCATTAAAATTGATTAACACACTCATCTCTCTTTCTTCTTCTTTCCTCAACTCTTCTAACCTTGATAAAAACTCTAGAAATTTTCACTAAATATAACCCTAAAAATCAAAGCACATTGATTTTGTAATGGCCTCAGACAAGCAACCAACAATTTATGTGGGTCACAGCAGGTGAGTTTACATACAGATTACAGGTGCGCAAGTCATGATCACATTGGATTACTGTCAAGCTCCTATCTAACTAAATTACTGTAAACTGCATGCATATTACAATCTATATAGTATAATATACTGTAACATGCAAATTATTCATAGACATACATAATATTTGGTGAACTGAATTTTCCTTCAAAAGTTTCAGTGATGATCGATAATATCCAGCCTGGTATGAACTCCATTTTGCAGCTGATGAAGAAGGTGGCCTCCCCATGGCTGGATTCACATTGGTTGCTATATGAGAAACTCTAAGCTGATCCTTGCTAGTAGCAGTCCTACAACAGAAACCTTAGATGCTTCTTTTTAGATCTTGAGAGATCAATAGCCTTCTAATTGCACGTGCTGACACAAGGGTTTCTCCTCTCTCCCGTTAATGGCTCTGGTTTCGTGAAGATCAGTTACTAAACTTGATTCTTTAGATAATTCAAGGAACGGTCCATTTTGGGTGTTGGTCAATTTAATTTGTTTTTATCTAATACCACACATAGGGGTTTCTATACCTCAGCCTCCAGCTGAGAGAGTCCATTTTGAGTATTGGTCAATTTAATTTGTTTTCATCAACATAATTCACTTATACATACACGTAGGGGTTTCTATACCTCAGCCGTCAGCTGAGAGAGTTTCTCAGCCAGCGGGACGTGGCAACATAATAGCCACACCTTTCTCAAAAATTTTGGCGGACAAAAGACAAAAAATCCCGCTCGAAAAAGTCATCAGTCATTTCAATAATTGTTCTGACTAAAATACCCTCCCTTACAACTTTTTACTGCCTGTAAAATGATTCCTTCTAACAATTTTACAGATCCGAATTTTTAGTTCATCAATCTGAAAAAAATTAGTGTTATTGATTTCTAAACTTTCTAAACAATTGCGTTTCAAAATTTATTTTTTTTTAAACAAAGATCTGATCAAGATGGCACCTAAGAAATCATCCGCAGAAAAAGGTAAAGGAGAAAACTAAAAAACCTAATTTTTTTTTGGTTCTGTAACCCTTAATATTTTGATTTTTTTTCATTTTTGATTTCCATTTTTTTTGTTTTTTAAACAAAATTCCCTCTTTTAATTTAACTTCGATTCAAAAGTGACTCTTGCACTGAATTTTTTTGATTCAGTTTTGAATTTTAATTCCAAAGAAAAAAATAATACTGAATTTTTCCGATTTTTTTTATTTTTTCTTAAAATTTTCAAGAACCTTGGTTTTTAAAAATAATTATATATATAGACTTGTGTCCTTCCAAAAGGATTTGAGCCCGAATCCTTCCCACTCATTAACCCTCCGACATTCGAATACAAGATCCACTCCATTGAAGTTAATCTATATTGTTTCAAGTATCTATAAACCAAAAATCAAGTGTTTTTAATACTTTTTACCCGTCCATCAAGCGGCGCAAAATGGACGGCCGAAAGTAGTGAGTTGGCTAGATCTATGTCTTTAGACATACAAATTCTCGATCCGACCATTTAATTATGATCTAAATGTTTAAAAATCCCTACAAACCAATTTTTGTTAGATTTCAAATATTCTACACCGTTAAACTAACCAACTCATTATTTAGACCGTCCGTTTTTCCCGTACTTGATGCATGGGCAAAAATATTCAAAACACTTGATTTTTAGTTTATAGATACTTGAAATAATATAGATCAACTTCAACAGAGTGGATCTTGTATTCGAATGTCGGATGTTGGTATTTGAGTGGAAATGATTCGACCTCAAATCCTTTTGGAAGGACACAAGTCTCTCCCTCTCTCTCTCTCTATATATATATATATATATATCAATTTCAACAAATCATGAATTGAAAAGTTTTAGTTTGAATAGAATTATTTTAGCTTCTTCTTGATGGGGATCGCTGGTAACGAGGGATAGGCGGCGACAAGGCAACAAAGGAGAGGGCCAATGTCGGAGAATAGCCCGACGTCGGAGGACAGCTCCTTGGATTGCTTTCATGTGAAAAGACGGACGGTGAGAGAGAGAGTGCTGAGGAAGGAGATGAGGGTATTTTATGTTAATCTCATATAAAGGTGGCCCACTTAACCTTGATTATTTGCATTGGATTCCTATTAAAGTTGACTGATATTGAGGATGCCCATATTAAAGTCACATTTATATAGTTATATAGTCTCTTGAAATATAAAGGGTACCATGATGTAAAGGTTTTATTTCAAGGGGTCTAATTGCAAATGTGAGACCCACTTTTCTCCTCCTGCAAAGAAAAACAATCTCACGCTCATTCATTTGAGAATATACATCAGAAAAGAAACTGTGAGTTTGTGCAAGGACAAGGAGACAGAGAAAAGAGGATCTTGGCATTAGGGTTTGCAGGATCAAAAGGAAGGAATCAAGGATCTTCTCCAACCTTAATTTATTCTTCACCAATGGCTTCAGGTATGGTGATTTAAAGTATTGCTCAATTATGCATTTGATTAATTCCCTTGAGATGTATATGATTCTTGATCCATGGCTATTATTCCGCATTAAATCAATTAAATTTCCAACATTTGGTATCAGAGCCGTGTTTAAAGAATCAATACATCTTGGATTTAGGAATTATGGAAAGTTAGGGTTTTTGATTAACAATTCATAAAATCGAATTTTTGATCTTTTAATTGTAGAATTTGTAGAGGATTTAATAGCCCTAATATCATGTTCATATTCCTCTAATTATGCAATTAAATTGGGATCAAAATCAAAGGAATTGAAAACCCTAATTTTTGATAATTTTGGGATTAAAATCGACTAAGCAGAAACTGCCTTTGATAACTGCTTCGTCGACTATTAGTCGACTAATCCCATCGTATAGTCGACTAATTCCCTTTTCCAAAAAGTTTTAAAGTCTCTGTTTGCTGCAGGAGTCGACTTGATTTTTAGTTGATTTTATGACTAGTCGACTAATTAGGGTATAGTCGACTAATCATATTTTCAAGTCGACTAATTCGGTGACCCGAAAGTTGAAAACTTTCTGTTGGATTCAGGAGTCGACTAATTAAATGTGAAGTCGACTAATAAAGTTTGTAGTCGACTAATAATATGGGTATAGTCGACTAATTTTCTTTTGCACTAGTCGACTAGACCTAATGTGTAGTCGACTTGACTTGACCCAAGTCGACTAATCTTTCCTTGTAGTCGACTAATACTTGTTAATATTCAATCATTAATGTATATTACACATTTAAGTTGTTGTGTTAATATTGATTGATGCTTGGTCAAGTAATGTATTGAGGTATTATGGCTTTACTCAAATAAAAGATTAGAGAATATTATTGGTTAGTTTTGTATTCATAAGGCTTATTGATTTAGTAGTTGCCAAAGTGACCTATGTTAGTAAACCTTATGAATATACAACTACATAAAAACTTGTCAATGAGGAAGACATAAAAGACAATAATATTCTCGATGGCGGTTCTAGTTAGGAGATTGGGACTGGCCCAAAGGAAAGTCTCTTTCAAATAATTATGAACCGGGGTAGGATAGTGTAATTTATGTAACTTAGTGGTGTGGAATTGGATACCCAAAGGTAACATGACTTACTAACTAAGTGACATAAATTATATTAGACCTACATAGGTGATAAAAGTTCTCACCTAAAGAGTGAACACTAGATATGCTTAGGTTTCGCCCAAGGAGAAATCAAAGTGATATCAATAGTTCATCTTAATTAATTTAAAGTTGATGTATTGATTAGTGGCCCTAATGTGAGGTATGTCCTATTATGTTTCAGTGAACGTCCCTACTTCCCTTCACACTCATGCCACCAGCATTCCGGCCTTGGATGGTACAAACTTCTCAGAGTGGTTTGAACATGTACAGTTTACACTGGGTGTTTTGGACCTAGACATGGCTTTAATAGTTGATAAACCTGATGAAGTAACTGCTGAGAGTACAGCAGAACAGGTCAGCCATGCCAAAGCTTGGGAAAGGTCTAATAGGCTCAGTCTTATGTTCATAAAGATGACCATAGCTAATAACATCAAGACTTCACTCCCTCCTACAACTATAGCATCTGAACTACTAAGTGCGGTTAAAGACCGATTTAAGTCTGCAGATAAGTCATTAGCTGGCACCCTCATGGCTGAACTTACCACCATGAAATATGATGGTAGTAGAGGAGTTCAACAACACATTCTAAATATGACTGATAAGACTGCTAAGCTAGGATCACTGGGAATGAAAGTGGATGAGTCTTTCTTGGTACAGTTCATCCTCAACTCGCTTCCTTCTCAGTTTGGGCCATTCAAGATCCACTACAATACTCATAAGGATAAGTGGAACTTGAATGAGCTAACTGGTATGTGTGTTCAAGAGGAAGTGAGACTGAGGCAGAAGGACAGCACTCAGTGTTGGCAGTAACTTCAGGAGGTATCCATAAGAAAAGTAAATATGGAAGAGGTAAGAGATTTCCATCAAAGAAAGGAAATGACCATGGGGAAAGTAGCCAAGGTCATAGAAAAACTTTCACTGTCAAATGCTACTTCTGTGGCAGAAAAGGACATGTGAAGAAGGACTGCAATAAGAGGAAAGCTTGGTTCGAAAAGAAAGGTACAAATCTTTCTTTTGTATGTTATGAATCAAATCTTACTGAAGTTCCTTCTAATACTTAGTGGATAGACTCTGGAGCCACAACTCATATAACTAATTCAATGCAGGGATTCCTTACAACCAGGAAACCGAAGGAAAGTGAGAGATTCGTCTTTATGGGGAACCGTCTCAAAGTGGAGGTCGAATATGTTGGTGTTTATCGACTACTCTTGGAGACGGGTCATCAGATGATCTTGAGGATACTTTTTATGTACCTTCGATTTCAAGAAACTTAATGTCATTATCCAAATTAGATGTTTTTGGATATTCTGTTTTGTTTAGTTGTGGAAAACTCTCTTTAATGTATAATTCAATTCCGGTTGGACATGGAATTTTATGTGATGGTTTATATAAAATTTCATTGAATGATGAGTTTGCACAATCTTTATTATCTCTGCATTCGAATGTTGGTATAAAACGTGGCTTAATAAATGAAAAATCCTCAATCTTGTGGCATAGACGACTGGGGCATATCTCCAGGGATAGAATTATAAGATTAGTGAAGACTGGGATTTTGGATAACCTAGACTTCACTGATTTTGATGTGTGTGTGGATTGCATAAAAGGAAAGCAAACCAAACACACTAAGAAATGTGCCACAAGAAGTAAAGAACTCCTGGAAATAATTCATACAGATATTTGCGGACCACTCTCCATTCCATGTTTTACTGGAGAGAGATATTTCATTACCTTTATAGATGATCTGTCACGTTATGGTTATGTGTATCTAATTAATGAAAAGTCTCAGGCTGTTGACATCCTAGAGGTGTTCATTACAGAAGTCGAGAGACAATTAGATAGAAAGGTTAAAATCATAAGATCAGATCGAGGTGGTGAATTTTATGGTAGATATGATGAGTCAGGACAACATCCTAGCCCATTTGCCAAATTTCTAGAAAAGCATGGCATTTGTGCTCAATACACAATGCCAGGTACGCCTCAGCAGAACGGTGTTGCTGAAAGGCGGAACCGAACACTTATGGATATGGTTAGGAGCATGATGAGCTTCTCTAATGTACCCAATTCATTGTGGAATGAAGCCTTAAAGACTGCTATGTATATCTTAAATAGGGTTCCTAGTAAGGCTGTCCCAACAACTCTTTTTGAGTTGTGGACTAGTAGGAAACCCAGTTTAAAACATTTATATGTTTGGGGTTGTCCAGCAGAGGCTAGAATATATAATCCACAAGAAAAGAAATTAGACTTAAAAACAATATCTGGGTATTTCATTGGTTATCCAGATAAGTCTAAGGGATACAAATTTTATTGTCCTAACCATAGTACAAGAATAGTTGAAACTGGTAATGCCAGATTCCTAGAAAATGGTGAAATTAGTGGGAGTGCTGAACCAAGAAAGGTAGATCTTGAAGTGGTAAGGGTAAATATCCCAATACCCTTTCTTTCAAGAGAAATTGTTGTCCCTCAGCTTGATCATCAAGTTGAGATACCAGAACAACAAGTTAATGTTGGTTCACCACTCCATGAGGATATTCCCATTGAAAATATTGTAGAACCACCACAACCGGCAGCTTTGAGAAGATCTCAAAGGGAAAGAAGATCTGCCATTTCAGATGATTATGTGGTATATCTACAGGAATCTGACTATGATATTGGGATTAATAAAGATCCAGTTTCATTTTCACAAGCCATAGAATGCAATGATTCTAGTAAATGGGTTGATGCTTTGAAAGATGAGTTGAAATCTATGGACCAAAACCAAGTCTGGGATCTCGTTGAATTGCCTTATAACTGTAAGAAAGTCGGGTGTAAATGGGTCTTTAAGACCAAGCGCGACTCTAAAGGCAATATCGAACGATATAAGGCTAGACTTGTGGCCAAAGGTTTCACTCAGAAAGAAGGCATTGACTATACAGAGACCTTCTCTCCAGTATCAAAGAAGGATTCTCTTAGAATCATTATGGCACTTGTACCTCATTATGATTTGGAGTTACATCAAATGGATGTGAAAACTGCTTTTCTAAATGGAAATTTGGATGAGGATATCTACATGGAGCAACCTGAAGGGTTCGCAATTAAAGAACAAGAACACTTGGCTTGCAAATTAAAGAAATCTATATATGAACTTAAACAAGCTTCCAGGCAATGTATATAAAGTTTAACGATACCATTACCTCTTTTGGATTTACAGAAAACACTGTTGATCAGTGTATATATCTAAAGATCAGTGGGAGCAAGTTTATTTTTCTGGTTCTGTATGTAGATGACATCTTGTTAGCCAGTAGTGATCTTGGTTTGCTGTATGAAACTAAAAGCTATCTTACCAAGAATTTTCAGATGGTTGATATGGGTGAGGCAATTATGTTATTGGCATAGAGATCTTCAGGGATAGATCTCAAGGATTGCTAGGATTGTCTCAGAAAGGGTATATCAATCGAGTCTTGGAAAGATTTCATATGGAAATGTGTTAAGTCAGTCCTGCACCCATTCAGAAGGGTGACAGATTAAGTGGTAGCCAGTGTCCCAGAAATGACTTAGAAAAGGGTCAAATGCAGAAAGTTCCGTATGCATCAGCTGTTGGGAGCTTGATGTATGCAAGCACTTGTACCAGGCCAGATATCAGCTTTGCTGTTGGGATGTTGGGAAGATACCAAAGCAATCCAGGAATGGAGCACTGGAAGTTGGCTAAGAAGGTTATGTGGTATCTTCAAGGGATAAAGGACTATATGCTCACATATAGGAGATCAGATCAGTTGGAGGTGATCGGCTATTCAGACTCAGATTTTGGTGGTTGCCCAGATAGCAGGAAGTCTACCTCAGGATTTATTTTCTTGCTAGCAGGTGGGGCAATCTCGTGGAAGAGTGTGAAGCAGTCCATTATTGCTTCATCCACGATGGAGGCTGAGTTCATAGCTTGTTTTGAGGCCACAAATCATGCATTATGGCTAAGAAATTTTATCTCAGCACTTGGTGTAGTTGACTCTATTGCCAGGCCGCTGACGATATATTGTGACTGTTGGCCCAAAGGCTCTTCACTCTAGTTTTGATGATGATCAACTCATGTAGTTATAGTTACTAATGATCTTGTGCTAATTAGTGACAGATTCATGATCAAGATCTTAGTAGGTGCATAGCTCAACAAAGGATAAAAGAACAAGATTTGGAGCTTGCATGTGGTGATCCAAGGAGTTTTTTGGATCAAGCTTGGACCAAGTCAAGAAGATGAGAAGCCTTCAAGGGAAGACTTCAAGAAGTTGAAGACTTGTGTCTAGGTATAGAATTTGTATCTTTGTTTTAGTAAAAATGTAAAGGATAGATAGTTGGTGGATTGCTCAAGTCTATATCACACACACACTCTTGATTAGAACTCTTGATTTAAAGTGCTTTCATAAAAGATTTTTATGTTTAGAAAAGAATTTTTATTTTAGAAAAAGAGTTTTCTTTAAGACAAAATATTTGTTGGTTTTTGGTATTTCTATCATGTATATTCTTTAACCAAAACCAAGTTGTATACTAGATTTCAAAAACATAGATATTTCATATTGATTGTGGAGTGGATCATATCCATACACACTATGTTTTTAAATGGACTCAAATATCTTGTTTTTGTATTTGATAAAGGTTTGGAAAAACATTTCATGGAAAATTAGGTTTTTATCAAAAGAATTTTTACCAAGTATTTTACCTTGATAGTAGTATGACACATGCTCATACTCTATGATTTTTCAAGACCAAAACATTTTATCCAAGACCCAAAACCAAATCCAAATTTTCCAGGTCCTGGAAGTTCTGATTTTTCAGAATTTCTCAGTGACCGTCGACCGGCAGTCGACCGGCACTCGACCGACATGCACAGTTTTGTGCATGTGCGTATCAGTCGACCGGGACTCGACCGGGACTCGACCGACCCAAACCTGTTGCTCTCTGGAAATTGCCAGTCGACCGAACCGGTCGACCGACAGTTCATTCCAGAAGATCGGTCGACTCACCAGTCGACCGGTGGCTGCAACGGTCAGAAAAATGACCGTTGGCCGGTCGACCGGAGGTCGACCGCCAGCTCTGACAGAACCCCAACGGCTCTTTTTCTGGGCAGCCTATATAAAGGGTTTTTGTCATCTGTTTTAGATAGAACATTTAGGAGACTTCTTGAGCTGTTTTTCAGACACTTTTAGAGGAGTTTCTCTACAAGATTTTAGTGCAAATACTTCCAATCAAAAGGAAGAGTTTTTATCAAGAGAGTGTTTAAGTGATTTCTTGTGTTTTCCAACAAAGCTTTCTTTCCTTCATTTTCTCACCACACACTTGAGCTTTCCATTGCTAGATATTCTTATAGGTGTGTTGTAGTGAGAGTACTCTTTAGGTGATCAAGAGTTGTGATCATCAAAGAGATCTTTTCTTGTAATTTTGAGGAAACGGGCAAGTGTGCTCGTTGTGGTTGAGTTCGGGTGCGAACTTGTGGTGCGAGGTGCGTCCTCGTCAAGCCGGTGGGCTAGTGGTGTGTAAGGGACTTTGGGAGTCCGAGGGTTTGTAGGTGTACGGCACCGAGGAGAGATCCGGTGGGATCTTGCATAGTGGAAATCCTTCGTGTGTCGAAGGCGGGGATGTAGAGCAAGTGTGCTCGAACCTCGAAACAAACCCTTTGTGTTTGCGATTGCTTACTCTATCCCTCTCTCTCTCTTTGTCTCTTTTATATCTTGCATTACTTTCATTGTCTTTACTTTACATGCTTGATATACCCTTGTGCTTAATTGATATACATACTTGCTTGGGATTGTTGTTAACACTAGTATTCAACCAAGAGAGCCAACGCGGCACCTCAACCCATTCAAGGGGAATCTAGAGGAGCTTGTCCAGAGCCTCGCAAGGGGAATTCGGCAACACTCTTGAGTTATACATAAGTGTTCAATTAAAAGAAGTTTAATTTGGTCTACTTAATTTTAATTCCGCATTATTTGTTCATAAGTGACCATTAGATTAGCCATCACCTATTCACCCCCCCTCTAGGTGATCTTACAATTGGTATCAGAGCTAGTGCTCTTGATAAGGGTCTAACAACCTAAGAGTTAAAGATCCTACATTTGGGCTAATCATAATATTTGTTGTACACACACACCTCACCATGGACTTTATGTCACCACCCACCTTTGACATCCTTAACATCCAAACTTGGAAGGTTAAGATGTCCTTGTTCCTCAAAGCCCTAGGATTTAGTGTCTATCTTGCTACTACTAATAATGATTATTGTTCAAATAGCAAGTACATTGAGGCTAATGCAAAAGCCCTTCATGCTCTTAAATGTACCCTAAATGATGATTATTTATCTAGGGTTTCTAACATTGAATCGGCTTTTGTAGCTTGGAACACCCTCATCTCCCTTGGCGAAAATGAACAATACTATGCGGGGAGCGATTCGGATGTTGGAAGCGACACCTCCAACAAGTGCTACATGGTCCAAGGGGATAACCCCCTTGAGGTAAATACCGAATCCGATAATGAGGATGCTAGTATGTCATATGATGAGCTAAATTCTTTATGCCAATTTTTGCTTGAAAGATATGACATAATTAAGAAAGAAAATAAAATTTTGAAAAAGGACATTGCTTGCATGCATAATGAACATGATTCATGTAGAGATAACATTGCATGCTTAGAAAAGAATAATAAAGATTTGAAAAAGAACATTGATTGCATGCATGTAGAAAATGATTCTTTTAGAAATAAACTTGCATGTTTAGAAAAAGAAAATAATGTTTTGAAAAATGAGAATGTTTCCCTTATGTCTAAATTGAATGATTTATGTGAAGGGAACACTATTTTGAAGGATAATATTGCTATGGTTGAAAAACAAAAGAAAGTATTTTGGAAGAAAATAAATCTTTAAAAAGAAATTTGTTGAAAAAGAAAAAGATAATGTTTGTAAAAAGAAAAAGAAAAATGATTCTTCATCTCATCATGCTTTTCATGCCACATCTAATGAGATTAAGAATATGAAAAATAAGATGAATAATTTGAGCTCTAATTTGAGCACATGTGCATTCAATCATTCTAAGTTGGAATCTTTGTTTCAAAGAAACAAGTTCCACATGCTCAAGCACATCATCATACTCATCATGCTCATGCTTATGGTGCACATCACGATCACAATCACACTCATAAGCATCATGCTAAGGTGTACATTTGTACACATTGCGGCCGCAAAGGCCATCTAGCAAGATATTGTTTTGATAAGAAACCATATTTATATTTTGCTAAATATAATAGATTTTGGGTTCCTTATAAACAATGCTAACCCCAAAGGACCCAAGAAAACATGGGTACCAAAACCCCCACCTTTTGATTGTGATGTAGGTGAGGGCTCTCACAAGACGTGAGAAGGTTGGTACCTTGGTAGTGATTGCAATGGACATGATGGACATACACTTGGTTGCATCACTATCAAGGAGCTTGGTGGGACAACCACCATACTTGGAGCTTTGGAGTTGGTAACAACCTCTAAACTCCTATTTTATTTATGTACATGCTTTATACTTTTATCATATTCATAGCATGTTCATGTTTTAAGATTTTGTGTGCTTCATGTGGTATTTACATGCTTAGATGTAGAATATTTCAAACTTGTATTCATACATAGATGTATAGTAAAATACAATTGACTCATATATATGATTGAACTTCATGCTCATTTGTATCCACTTTATGCATATGTATAAGACTAGTTTTGATGATTCTCTTTTATACATGTTTTACCTATTTTAGTGATTTACTTCATGTATATGCATGCTTAATTCAAATCTAATAAATATACATGTATACCCGTGAGTCTCTTGCCTTCGTGCAAACATTTAATAGACTCTTTTAATATTTGGGATATGTATGCATATTGTTAGATTTGTATAAACCATACATATACCATGAAAATTGTTGATTTTAGTGAAAAATGATTTTTCATGATTTGTTGTTAAAAAAATTTGACTTATGATCGTTTTTGGCTTCAATGACTATTTTCATGTGGATACTATTTACATAACCTTTGAACACTCATCTTTAAGAAAACATATAATTTGGAGCTTTATGGAATATGAGTGCTTGAACTTTTATGTATTTAGTATTATTCATAAAATACATATGATTTCATATTTATGAAGGATCTTTAACTAGTTTGTCAAAAATCTATTTAAACTAGTTATCTATTCTTCAATTGATGCACATGATCCTATTTTTATGGATAAATTCCTTTGCGATTTCAAAATTTTGATTCTTCATTGTATTGAATATTAGTTTAGATTTTAGTATTTGTCAACACTTGGATTTATACTTGTACACCTTATAGACCACAAATAAATCTATATATGATTGGGTTGAATGCTTATTTGTGCCTATTAGATGTACTAGTATAGCCTTGTGTTGATGATCATTACATTCTTAAACTTGTATTCCCATTTGGATTTATGTTTTGATCATGTGATTTCATTTCATGTATATGTTTCTTTTGCCAAAACATTAAAATATACATGGATACCCTTGAGTCATTTGCTTTTCATGCAAATCTATTTATAAGGACTCAATTGTATTTTGGGGATATGTATGTATACTTAATGTCTTGTCAAAACATACATATGCTATGAAATATAATTTTGATGATTTTCATATATTAAAATTTGTGATGATTTTCGTATTTTCAAAATTTATGATTTTAAGGAATATTGAGTTTTATTGCTAATTTTCATAATACCATGTTTCACATAACACTATCCCACTCACTTCTTTTTGATATGGACTTTATGGATAGAGTGCTTTTTAGTGCCTTGTGTTTCATTGATCTTTCATGAAAAACTTTTTAACTTATTCCTTGATGGAAGGATCTCGTACTAGTTCTTAAAACAAGTTCATTTAACTAGTTCGAATTCTTCATATGGTAGATTATATGATGTATACACTTATGCTTACTTTTCAATTGGTATCATTGGATATTTTCAATTGGTATCAATTTGACTCTTGTTGTATATACTCATATTTTGTTTCATATATGTATGTATCTACTTCAATTGATATACTCTTCTCATACATATATATGATTTTTACTTGTGCTTTAGCTAAAATTGACTCTTATATTTTTAAGCACAAAGTTGTTAATGCTAAGCTTACTTCAAATCTTATTTATCTTCAAGCTTATGCATTGTATTTCATAATTGGTATCAAAATTCAAATTTGGTTGTTCTACATTTGGTACCTTAAAAGAAAATATTGTATTTTAAGATATTTCAAAATTTTGTTTTAATAAGGAAATTCAAAATTTTTGATTTGTATTGTCTATATGCAAGGAGAGCTTAACATCTCTCTTACATATAGATTCATGTTGAGTATATTATAAATTGAGGAGATTGACAACTCTTCTTTATATGATATACGTGTGTAGGGGGAGCTTCACATCTCCTCTTATGCATGACATATTATACGTTATGTGAATTAGGGCTTGTCATCCCTCTTTCATGTAATGTATATGTGTCGGGAAGCTAACTTAACGTCTTCCTCTTCATGAATTTATATCGCATATAAATTTTATTGATTGATTTGTCTATATCCCTCCTTGATTTTTTTTGTTTTTGACAAAAGGGGGAGAAAAATTTGTTTGATGTATTTTTTACTTTGAACCCTTTGTTGATGATTGACAAAAGGGGGAGAAGTATTTGAGTTATATGCATGATTTCCTTAAGGGGGAGAAGTATTTGTTCCTTACTTAAGGGGGAGAAAGATTTTGACTTGTGTTTTTACTCATGCATACCAATAAAAAAAATAATATAAAAGTATAAAAGTTTGGGAAAAAGATTCGTGCATTTTTGTGCATTCATTTGCATACATTTTTATGTACTTCATTGAATATCTATTGCTTATTTATTATGCATGAGTTAAGGGGGAGCTTCTTTGAAGCTTTACTTTAATCCATGCATATATAACTCCATGAGTTTTGTCATCATCAAAAAGGGGGAGATTGTTGGCCCAAAGGCTCTTCACCCTAGTTTTGATGATGATCAACTCATGTAGTTATAGTTACTAATGATCTTGTGCTAATTAGTGACAGATTCATGATCAAGATCTTAGTAGGTGCATAGCTCAACAAAGGATAAAAGACAAGATTTGGAGCTTGCATGTGGTGATCCAAGGAGTTTTTGGATCAAGCTTGGACCAAGTCAAGAAGATGAGAAGCCTTCAAGGAAGACTTCAAGAAGTTGAAGACTTGTGTCTAGGTATAGAATTTGTATCTTTGTTTTAGTAAAAATGTAAAGGATAGATAGTTGGTGGATTGCTCAAGTCTATATCACACACACACTCTTGATTAGAACTCTTGATTTAAAGTGCTTTCATAAAAGATTTTTATGTTTAGAAAAGAATTTTTATTTTAGAAAAAGAGTTTTATTTAAGACAAAATATTTGTTGGTTTTTGGTATTTCTATCATGTATATTCTTTAAACCAAACCAAGTTGTATACTAGATTTCAAAAACATAGATATTTCATATTGATTGTGGAGTGGATCATATCCATACACACTATGTTTTTAAATGGACTCAAATATCTTGTTTTTGTATTTGATAAAGGTTTGGAAAAACATTTCATGGAAAATTAGGTTTTTATCAAAAGAATTTTTACCAAGTATTTTACCTTGATAGTAGTATGACACATGCTCATACTCTATGATTTTTCAAGACCAAAACATTTTATCCAAGACCCAAACCAAATCCAAATTTTCCAGGTCCTGGAAGTTCTGATTTTTCAGAATTTCTCAGTGACCGGTCGACCGGCAGTCGACCGGCACTCGACCGACATGCACAGTTTTGTGCATGTGCGTATCAGTCGACCGGGACTCGACCGGGACTCGACCGACCCAAACCTGTTGCTCTCTGGAAATTGCCAGTCGACCGAACCGGTCGACCGACAGTTCATTCCAGAAGATCGGTCGACTCACCAGTCGACCGGTGGCTGCAACGGTCAGAAAAATGACCGTTGGCCGGTCGACCGGAGGTCGACCGCCAGCTCTGACAGAACCCCAACGGCTCTTTTTCTGGGCAGCCTATATAAAGGGTTTTTGTCATCTGTTTTAGATAGAACATTTAGGAGACTTCTTGAGCTGTTTTTCAGACACTTTTAGAGGAGTTTCTCTACAAGATTTTAGTGCAAATACTTCCAATCAAAAGGAAGAGTTTTTATCAAGAGAGTGTTTAAGTGATTTCTTGTGTTTTCCAACAAAGCTTTCTTTCCTTCATTTCTCACCACACACTTGAGCTTTCCATTGCTAGATATTCTTATAGGTGTGTTGTAGTGAGAGTACTCTTTAGGTGATCAAGAGTTGTGATCATCAAAGAGATCTTTTCTTGTAATTTTGAGGAAACGGGCAAGTGTGCTCGTTGTGGTTGAGTTCGGGTGCGAACTTGTGGTGCGAGGTGCGTCCTCGTCAAGCCGGTGGGCTAGTGGTGTGTAAGGGACTTTGGGAGTCCGAGGGTTTGTAGTTGTACGGCACCGAGGAGAGATCCGGTGGGATCTTGCATAGTGGAAATCCTTCGTGTGTCGAAGGCGGGAATGTAGAGCAAGTGTGCTCGAACCTCGAAACAAACCCTTTGTGTTTGCGATTGCTTACTCTATCCCTCTCTCTCTCTTGTCTCTTTTATATCTTGCATTACTTTCATTGTCTTTACTTTACATGCTTGATATACCCTTGTGCTTAATTGATATACATACTTGCTTGGGATTGTTGTTAACACTAGTATTCAACCAAGAGAGCCAACGCGGCACCTCAACCCATTCAAGGGGAATCTAGAGGAGCTTGTCCAGAGCCTCGCAAGGGGAATTCGGCAACACTCTTGAGTTATACATAAGTGTTCAATTAAAAGAGTTTAATTTGGTCTACTTAATTTTAATTCCGCATTATTTGTTCATAAGTGACCATTAGATTAGCCATCACCTATTCACCCCCCCTCTAGGTGATCTTACAGTGACAATACAGCAGCCGTATTCTTCTCTAAGAATGGTAAGTACTCTAATGGTTCTAGACATATAGAACTTAAGTACTTGGTGGTTAGAGAAAGAGTTGAGAAACAGAAAGTGTCAATTGTAAGTTTAAGTACCACTTTAATGGTTGCTGATCCAATGACAAAGGGATTGCCTCCAAAGACATTCAAGGAACATGTTGTAAGAATGGGTCTTTTGGGCAATCTGTAAATGTGTATTTTGGTACTTATGTAATTGACATTATTGTACAAATAAAAGTTCTGTTTCTGTGTTTCCTGTTATCCATTATGTGTGCACATATTATGTATGGATGTTTGTTAAACAGGAAATGTCTTTACAAGACAATTACAGGGGTCATTTTGGTTATGGACTAAATTAGTAAGGGTTATCAATGTTGTGGTACATAGAAGGGAGTATGACGTGGATGTTGTATAACCGCTATGACTCGCATTGTAAGTCCAAACTATTGCAGTATTACGGTATTTCATATTTGGGCTTATCAGTTGTTGTTTTTTTTAATTCGTGATCACGTGTCAAGTTTTTTTTTCAGTATGGAATCCAATGGAGTCAAAATGATTTTCAAATGAGTCTTTTCTTTTATTTGTTTTCTAAAGTTTTAACCTAATCGGTTAGTGGTCCAAGTGGGAGAATGTTAATCTCATATAAAGGTGGCCCACTTAACCTTAATTATTTGCATTGGATTCCTATTAAAGTTGACTGATATTGAGGATGCCCATATTAAAGTCATATTTATATAGTTATATAGTCTCTTGAAATATAAAGGGTACCATGATGTAAAGGTTTTATTTCAAGGGGTCTAATTGCAAATGTGAGACCCACTTTTCTCCTCCTGCAAAGAAAAACAATCTCACGCTCATTCATTTGAGGATATACATCAGAAAAGAAACTGTGAGTTTGTGCAAGGATAAGGAGACAGAGAAAAGAGGATCTTGACATTAGGGTTTGCAGGATCAAAAGGAAGGAATCAAGGATCTTCTCCAACCTTAATTTATTCTTCACCAATGGCTTCAGGTATGGTGATTTAAAGTATTGCTCAATTATGCATTTGATTAATTCCCTTGAGATGTATATGATTCTTGATCCATGGCTATTATTCCGCATTAAATCAATTAAATTTCCAACATTTTAGAGTTTTCGAAAAAATTTCAGTTAAAAGGGGATAAGAGTATTATTAGAAGTTGAGGGGGGTGCCTTTATCAATTTTATGAATGCACTAATTTGATGGGTGTCTTTGTCACTTCTTTGAATGCCAATATCAATTCTTTTTTATAATATGTATACGTCTCAGACACATGAATGGAAATACTCGTACGCTTATTCTTTATGCAATTTCAAAGTTCCCTATTTCTTTTAAAAAAAATTATAAAATACACAAATGCATGAATATAGAACACCATAGTTTTGTTTTTGTTTACACCAAGTAATTGCATAAATTTAACCGAGAAAGTCACAAAATAAAGTAGAAATACATGAGAGAAGGGAGTACACAAAATTAATTAAGAACCAAAAATGGAAATTTAAACACGACACTCACATAAAACGAAAACATTATCACATTTCAGGACATTTTGTAGTTAATTGTGATCACACAGTTTCATTTTCATTAATATATGGAAGAGGCTGGCTGCACTTGCTTCTTCTAGTGCCATTGCCATATTCAATCATGTCCACGGTCCACCTTTGCCTTTGCCGGCACCACCGCCTCCGCCCCCGCCTCCTCCACCTTTGCCGCCGCCGCCGCCGCCTCCTCCTCCTCCACCTCCTTTGCCGCCGCCTCCTCCACCTCCTCCTTTGGCATTGCCGCCTCCGCCCCCGCCGCCCCCGCCCCCACCTTTGCCACTGCCACTGCCACTGCCATGACCGGCATTTCCTTTGCCGTTGCCGGCACCACCGCTGCCACCACCTCCTTTACCATTGCCACTTCCTGGCCGTTACCGTCGCCGCCGCCGCCGCCATGGCCGTGACCATCGCCTTTTCCATTGCCTGAACCACCACCACCTCCATTTCCGTTGCCGTGGCCATTGCCATTGCCAGCACCTTTGCCACCGCCACCGCCACCCCGCCGCTGCCGCCGCTGCCGCCATTACCGCCGCCGCTGCCACCGCCATTCCCACTGCCACTGCCACTGCCGTGACCGTTCCCTTTTCCATTGCCCGAACCACCACCACCATTTCCGTTGCCGTGGCCATTGCCACCACCTTTGCCACTGCCGCCGGCACCATTGCCTTTGCCACTTCCATGTCCACCATTATCAACACCACCTCCTCCACCGCCACCGCCACTACCGCCACCACCGCCACCTCCACCTCCACCACTACCACCTCCTCCACCACCACCTCCACCACCACCACTGCCCCACCCCCATCCATACCCCCCACCTCCTCCACCTCCACCGCCACCGCCATTGGCCGCCCGACTGTAATCATCAACCAGGACATGATCAGCAACCAACTCAGAGCCCAATGAATTGGGAATTTGGGCCTGAACTCCTACATCAGTTGCATTTTTATCATCAAGTTGCCTTGCGGCAGAGACACCCAGAACAAGAAACAGGGTAACAGAAGCAGCTAGCAAGAGATGGGTACTTCTCTGTGAGACTGAGAAGACCACCATTGCCTTCAATCTTTTTCCTCCTTTAATCTCCACAATTCAAGAACATACCCATCTCAGCCTTTTATAGTATGTTCTGTGGTGGTAGTAATCATGGTGCCAGCTTGAGATCAAACGGTGGTGCTGGTGGTTATTGTGGAGAATGCAATGAAGGATGCCTTGCTTGCATTGCACTTGTTCTCCTCTCTTCACATGTGCACTGTTTAGTGCTGCAATCTCTCTCTCTCTCTCTCTCTCTCTCTCTCTCTCTCTCTCTCTCTCTCATGAGTTGTATATATGGCCCACTGTTCATCAACTGGCACGGTAGTGATCATGGGGGAAGTTTCTCTCTCAAGTCTCAATCACTTTGTTTGCCCTATGGATTGTGATTGGAGAACGAGGGAGATTAAGCTTTCTGTTGAGTATTGTCAGCTTTCACACTGCAGATTAAGGAAGAAAAAGGGCAGGCTGCAACCATGCATTGGCCCATCATTTCCTCTCCATCGAGCTCTCTTTTACCGATAAATTTGTTTTGTTGCTTGAGTTTGGTGCTCTTGTTAGTTTTTGAGTCATGTTATTTGTAATATATTTTTTATATAATATTATATTGTTATTTTATGAATTATGATGATATTAAAGAATGTATTAATTTTTTTATACTATATTATATTACTCTTTTATGAATTGTGAGTCACCGCTAGCGATTATGATTATTAGGAATGAGATTATTTAGTTATAGGTAACTCATCCGAAAAAAATTTGACACGAGGTACAACTTGATTAGTTTGACTTTTTGTGAATTATTACGAGCCAATTTTGGATCTATTACACTGTGATTAGATTTTATACACGTGTTTCACACGTGTCAATGTGAAAGATGATGGTGTAACTAGGTTCTAGCGTGTAACTAGGTTTCATATATGTGTTCCACATTTGTCAGTGTAAAAGATGATGGTGTGCAGAATGAATAATAAAGACATACTTTTTAGATGAGTTATCTATCACTGTTAATTTCAGGTGAACCTATCATAATAAGTACTCAAACTATCTCTTTTTATAATCACGCTCGCATCGATTTTAATTCTCTCTCTCTCTCTCTCTCTCTCTCTCTCTCTCTCTCTCTCTCTATTATTATTAGTGAGAGACTGAGGTATAAACTTGACTTTTTCCCCTAGAGAGAATATATACTTGAGTTGCAACATGTATTTTCTCTAGCTTCTGTTCCTAAACTTAACTTGCTCTTTTTTTTTTCTTTTTTTATGAACTATTATTTTTTTTTAGAAGAAGCTCGTGGTTAACTATCGGCCTATACACACTCTCTATTCACATATGTCGCACCCAATGATATTCGAACTAATGTTTATTGGGGAGAAAATCCAACAGCTTACCGTATGACCACGTGTGTGTGTGTGTGTGTGTGTGTGTGTTGGGGGGGGGGGGGGGGGACATCATTTTGTTAGATCTGATAACTAATCAAGATCGACCAATCTAACTGGCAGGTCGGTGAAAATCAAGTGGGAGGTTTTTCGTTCGATAGAACTTCCTTAATTATAGAACCACTTTTCAATTTTCGTTTTTAGTTAAACTCCAATTAGACTAGTATTAGTCAGTCTCAATATATAACAATAATATTAATAAAAATAAATATTCTAGCATAATCCATGTAAAAAGAATGTTAGTTCAATTACACAGTATATGGACTTAGGTACACATTTAGGCGAATCTTCTTAAGATAATTACGTCCCCTTCTAGGTGCTAAGAGATTACTGAACATTGGCCTCCCAAGATACAACACTCCTTCACGGTATTTAGATAGCACTACTAAATAGACAGTATGGTAGAATTAAAATTAATCAGTACCTTTACTAATTGGAAGTAGACAAAAAAAAGGATCAATACAAATTTCTGAGAGAATATTTGTCTTAATTATAAGTGGAATATTTAGAGGAGAGAAAGGAGGGAAGTTAGAATTTCTATCTGAGGAATGACTCAAATTTGATTCTGAATTTTTTGTCGGTGTGTTGGAAATGGTCGAGAGGAGAGCTATTTATAGTGCTCCTGATCTGCTTTTGGAGGGAGCAGTTGCGATGGTTCAGACATAACCATTACAACTATTATGACAGATTGAACTACTCAGAATGGTTCTTGTTAGAATCGTTTTGTCCTTTAGAGTTAACCGCCTGTTTCTAGAAACGGGTAGGCGCGCACTGGGTAGGGTCGAGTTTTTCGCCGCATCCGCATGACCCAGTTTCAGTTTCGGGTTTGGGTTCTCGCATCCTGGTCCGCACGACCCGATCCAAAAGAAATTGCACCAGCACCCATGACAACCGAGTGCGATGCGGTCCAAAAAGAATCGGGCGCACGCCTGCTCTGGCACCGGCGCTGGGCCGGGAGGTGGCGGTGGCACATGCGCATGTGGGCATAGTTTCTCCCCAAACATGTGTGAAAACTCTAAATACCCAAAAGGCACGGCTTTTGTTCCCATCTTTTCATATTTAAACCCCTTAACTTTTCACACTATATCCAATGTGGGACTAAAGAGTTTCTACTTCTTTTGGTCCCTTTTAGTTATTGAATTAAGCCAACTTCCTACTTGAATATCTCATTCATTCGAAAAAGGAATTGAACATGTGAATACACCCCCAATGAAAGGAGAACACTCTCCAACCATTATTCTTGTGATTCTAACAATAGATCACGCCTGAATTCAGCTCAAAGATTTAATTGAAATTTCTCTTTTTCCAACAATCCCCTATAATGAATGGAGATTCAAGAAATACATACACTGTGAAACTGTCTCTACTGTGAAAGGTACTTTAGGAAAGAAACTGCATCAGGATAGGTGAACTTGATCTTGAGCCTTTCATAACAAAAGTCTTATTGGGCTTACTGGCCAATCAATGAACTAGGTCTGGAACTGTCGGCTGTTTATGTAAGCCAAGTCAATAGGTCTCACATAGTAACTTTTCAAAATCAACTTTGTTTCTCGATTATGTCCATTTCAGCTTTGGACATTCTTGATTTTGTAGAGTGTTTTTAGGGAATCATAGCCTCCATAAAGATTCCTAAAGAGCGATCCAACTCTACACTCATATTGTTGATCGTCCTATTAAGAGTAGTCTGCTCTACCCCACTTATTTTGGTAATAAGATATAGGCATCATTAAAACATTAAGTTTATCCTAAATCTAATTGTAGAAAAGCACTTAGGTGCACCATAGGAATGAGTTGAAGACAAGCTCCTAAATGCTTACTTGCAGAGTCAATTATAACTAGTTTTTCCTTTTAAACTTAGTCTGTAAAATCTCTAATCGCTAAGTGAGAGTTTCATTAAGCTAACTCAGTATGGTTAGGCTTTTAGCTCAATTAGCTCGAAAAGATGCAGGTGGCAGTCCTTGGAAGAACCGTATTCCTCTGTGCCACGAGCCTATGATAGTTCTTGGGGTTGGTATTGCTGAAGATCCTATACCTTGGCCGGGTCTGAAGTTTAACGCTCCCATTCTTGGCATATCACAATATTGAAAACACTTGGTGGGGGTGTTTCTTTAATCTTAACTTCTTGACTTTCTTGCATATCCCGCTTAACCTTCATTTCTTTCTCCACACTCTGATTGTAAATTTGTAGCTGAAATGGAACCAGTTTGCTTGGAATCTCTGGATTTAAACCCCTCACAAACCTCTTAGTCCTTTTCTTTTCTTCTGATACTAATTTTTCAGCATACCTTGATAATTGGGTGAACTTAACTTCGTGCTGACTCACGATCATTTGTCCTTATTTCAATTCTTAATATTTCAGTGCAAGTTTGTCCCTTATCACTCTCGTGATATATTTCTCATTAAATTTCTTGATGAATAAATCCTAAGTAATTTCTTCCCTTGAATGCTTTGATCCATTTCTAATTACTTCTCACCAATGTCCTGATTCTCCTTGAAGCATAAAATTATAAAGGAAACTTTTTGACTTTCTGTACATTCCATTATATCTAATATCTTTTCAATTTGACGAATCCATCCTTCAGCCTGAATTTGGTTTGATTCTCCCTTGAAAGCTGGTGGTTTCAGTTTTTCGAATTATTCTAGGGCTTTATGTGGATTATTACCCCTTGTTGTCACCATTCTCGCATTCTAATGGTGATTCTCTGATCTTCTGTAAATTATTTTACTACATTCTCATAATGCTTGGGGGATGTATACTCCCAATCGTGCTACGCGATTGGCCACCGCCTTCCATATTACTGTCAGGTGGCAGAAGATTCAAATTTGTTTATCTATATATGAAAACCAATTCTTCCTATCAACATCATTTATAATGATATAAGCGCTTTAGCAAGAAGTTATATTAAATATTACTTCTATTCATAACACAAAAGAGTTTTTAGAACATGATACACAGTTTAAGCACTTTTCCATTTTACATATAAAACATTCAAAAAGGATGATAGCAACAAGATACGCATTCATATGCCATTTATACAAAACATACAAAATCTATCTACCCCAAAAAGCTCTAAAAATATGAGTCTGTGATATCTTCTCTCCAAAATACTATACATCTTATTTCTCTTCAAAGAGTTGTACTAGGATCATCGAAACTCCATCCTTACTGCCTTCCTCAGGATCCTCACTTTCCATCGTAGTTTCGTCATCGCATCTCCAATCATCATATAAGTCTCAACCATTGGTAGGTTTCCTATGGGGCTCTCGACATAACTCACAACATCATATCCTCTTGCCCTGAACTGTTAGATATAATCCTGGCATAACTGAATCCCTATCTGCAAAAGTAAAAGAACTAGATCAGGCCCATTTATATCAAAACCTTGAAGGCAAATGACTACTAAAAATCATCAATTATATAATTCCTCCATTATTCTCAAACCTTTTTGTTTCTATCTTTCAATATTTATTATTGATCTCAGATGTTCTTACATCCTGAATTAACCTGACTTGCTTGATATTTTAGCCACTCTTATTTCAATGCCCCATACCACTGGTGATCATACAAAGGGCCCGCACCCGTAGCATAATCCATCCAAATTAGGGTATGCGGGTACCCAAATTTGAACGTAAGAGAACGGTTAAATATCCTGCATTTTTAGGATTAATCAAATGCGTAAGAACCCATGATCGTACACGTATTTTGTATTTTTTCATTACACTCTTACATTTATCGTGTAATAAATCTGCTAATTTTGTTGTCTTAAATGTCTATTTTGTAGAAGATAATCATGGGGAGAAAGAGGATAAAATTAAATAAATACCCGTTAAAATCAAATTTAACTAGATCTATTTGGTTAGAGGAGGATGATCCCAAATCCAATTAGTTAAATTTAGATTTTGGTGAATCAAATAGGTTAACCAAAGATCAATGAGGATATCGTCGAAATCAGAAAATCAAACAGAAAATCTAATTGGAAAAGAGAAAAGGGATCAAACCAGACATGTTCTCCACTAGATGTGGCATCCAGGCCGCGGATCCGTAGCCAAAGCCGCAGATCCGCGGTTATCTGGTAAGATTTGGGAGAGCGTTTACTTTCCATATCTTCATACGCTCTCCCCCATTCTGTATTCACTATAAATACCTGCAAATTCCCAGTGTATGGGGAATGATTCAGCAGAGAGTAGAATATATTCTTGTATAAGTTTAACTTTAATTTTTCTTTCTCTTTTAATGCAATTTGTTCATGTAACTGAGAGGAGAAACGAGTTTCATGGAGGAACGAGAAAGAAACTTGTATTGAGAGTGACACTGTTGTAATATTCAACTTTTCTTTCATTGTTATTTAATTGAATCGAAAATTATTTTTTCTTCCTTATTCTTGTTTTTTTTTTCCTTTCCTCTGATTTGTTTGCAATCCAAGTGAATTCGATAGCGTCGATACTGCTTCGCCATTGCAAGTGCCCTTTATGGCCTATGGTGATGAACAACCATTCCTTAGTTTAGCTTGCCATTTTATTCATAGTGTAGATCAAGAATAAAGAAGATCCTACATGCCATGCTTGATCACCTTCAAAGATTAGGTAAGTCGTAGTAACGGATCCAAGGTACATGAGTGCTGAAGAGTAAGTAAATGTTTTTAGTTTTCTTTTAATTCTTAGGTTAGAATCTAATTCCAAAGCCACTCTTCTTTTATAATTTTGTTCTTTTCTTTTTAACTTAGTTTAAAAAACAACAACTTCACAATTATCTTCTTTTATCTATCCATCTTCTATTAATTTATTTTCATTTTTCTTTTTTAAATTAAGAAGAAACTTTTAACATGTTTTTGTAAACTCAAAAAGAATACAAACTTATTTAAAAGCTTCCATCGCTAGTTTCTCCTTATGGATCACGATCCGTGTAGCCACTCGCTATAGCGGTAGTATTGAGAACTTCACATTCTATTCTTGTCTAAACTATCACTTTTTAATGGAGTTTAAACTCAATCAAATTTTTGGCGCCATTGCCGCGGAGGAACTGTAAGTTTTCATTTTCTTTTTTTTTGATTTACTTAAACAATTTAATCTTTTCTTCTTTGTTTTTGTGAGCAATGGCTGAATTCAGGAATCAAAGAGCTGCAGATGACATATTGCTACTCTATGCCTCTGCCCAAGAAGGCAGAGCATCAGAGCCCACAATTGTGTCGTGCAAACGCGTCGAAAGCTGTGTTTCCGCAACATTCGTGGTGGATTACTAATTGATTTTTTTTGTGTTACTAATTGATTTTTTTTGTAGGTGCTTTCACATTGCAATATATAGCTTTTGCATGTATTAGATATTTTTTTATTAATTTATTTTACACACTGTATTTAATTCAACAGTAAAGTGGTTGTTGTAAATATTAAAAATCGTTTAAACTTACATTCAGGCATGTGTCTAATTCATTTATTTTTATATTACTGTTGAAGAGTGCTGGAGTGATTGAGTTGGTACCTACACACAGAAAATACAGAATTTCAGGAATATAAAGCAAAAGTGCAAGATACTCAATGTTATTGCAACAACAAGTGGCTATGCGGGTCGTGATTCACATGGAGGGACTAGCAATAAAAAGCTTTTTTGTAAGTTCTCTTTTAAGTTACAAAGAATAGTTAAAGTTCTTCTTTTAGTTCTTGAAAAGAAAAGAAAATAAGTTATGTGAGGTTGTGAAAGTGGTAGATAGAAGGAGATGGTGATTTTGTGCAAAGAAAGTGAAAATAGTAGAGATTTGGTGATGGAGATGATCTAAACTAAAGATTAGAAGAAAAGAAAGAAAACCTAAAAGCAGTATTTATTCGATATATGACTTACCTGAAATCCTTGCATGTTTATCTTGATCTGGAGGCGATCAGCGCATAACTCATAAGATTAACTCAGTTGCCATTCACATTACATCATCAAGGCTTCTTCGAGCAAGTATAAAATGATACAAACATAGGGAAGAATCCATCGTCATGAGCTACTGATGGCACTCACTAAGGCAAGACAATGCCGATGCTATTTGACTCACTTGGACTATCATCAAAATCGAAAGAGGAAGAGTAGAAAGAAGAAGAAGAAAGCGAAAATCAAGAACATAAAAATGTTACCTTTTATTGCTTGCAGAAATGATGGAAGAAAGGAGGAGGTTACATCGGTGTCACTCTCAATATAAATCTCTCTCTCTTACTTACATGAATCTTAGTCTAACTTATGCTTACAATGAAATAAAAATTACATAAAATGAAAATAAAAAGCTACACTAAAAGAATGAAAAACCGGCCTAAGAACCTGCTTAATCCTCCCTCTGCCTCTGATGTGTGGGGGTATTTATAGCATAGAAATGGATAGGGAAACGAGTTGAAAAATAGGGAGAGCTGACTATTTCTGAATTTGAATCCTCCCCTAATCTCCAAACTTGATTTAATGTGGATATTCAATTTTGATCTGCAGCTTGTTGGCGTGTTGATTGCTGAATATAACTTGTCAAATGATAGAATTAGAAATAGTGAATAACATAAGAGTTGTAGCACTTTAAGTCTTCTTTCTGAATCATCTTGAATCATTAGATTTGAGATTTGGTAGCGAAAGTTATGATTTAAATACTAAAATGTATTTAGTCTGAATCTGAGTCAAAATTGCTTCTCCGTTGATCTTCTCTCTATCATTTATCCCTTTGAATTTTGAATTTGGATTCGGTTTCCATTTAGTGCTACCTTTATAAATTGCTCTGATCTTTATCTGAACATTTACCCCAATCCTTGATTTGTTCAGGATGTGGTGATAGCCTCATAGATCTTTAAGTTAATCGAATTGATTCACTAAAATTTGATTTTTAACTGATAGATCTGGGATCATTCTCAGCTAACCAAATAGATCTAGTTAAATCTGATTTTAACTGGTATTTTTTTAGTTTAATCCTCTCTCTTTATTATTATCTTCTGTAAAATAGACATTTAAGACAAGAAAATTAGCAGATTTATTACATGATAAATGTAGGAGTGTAATGAAAAGAATGCAAAATATGTGTACGATCACACCCCCACACCTATCTTTTGCTCGTCCTCGAGCAAAACAATAAAACTAAATCAAAAATTATTAGACCATTTTCGCAGGTCACGCGATTGCACTGAGCATGTGCAACAAGCCGTTAAACCTCTAGGTTTCCCCTAGAGGATGAGTTTTGTCTCGCGAGGGTTTTCAGTGGATTATACCCACAAAATCTATAAATAAAGAGAAACAAAGTATTAGCATTTTGAAAACACATTTTGAAAGAGAAAAATATTTGAAGTATTATTGTAAGATAAAGTTAAAAGAAAACTGAATTTTTCATTCTTAAACTTAGTCTTTATTCAAAAACTTGTTATCAATTAAGATAAGAAGTCAAACTATAATTCTCATCTAGTCTACTATTTTACCCTAAGTTATATGCACCTTTGTGACCGTAAAATTTTGACTTGGGGTTCTTTAACTCTAACTCTTATGTCTTATTTTCTTTTCTTTTCTTTTTTTATTTTTGCTGATATTATTCCTTAGTTCTATTAG
Organism: Agave tequilana; assembly: GCA_038442645.1. Lineage (NCBI taxonomy): Eukaryota > Viridiplantae > Streptophyta > Magnoliopsida > Asparagales > Asparagaceae > Agave > Agave tequilana. Next base: position 121,871 of record JAVJIF010007050.1, read on the forward strand.
ACTTTCTAATGCATGAAAAAGAAGAAAGGGAAGAAAAATATTACCTGAAGGTGGTTGTTCCGGTGGTGGTCTGAGTGGGTCAAGTGTTGCTGCCCAATCAAGATAATGTGGTGGTTCACAGAACCCACCTTTATTGACCTCTTTTCTATTTATATATTTAGAGTCCCCTATATGAATAAGATCATGAAAGATCCTATAATGAAACTTATTCCCTTTACATGACCAGTCTTGAAAAATCATCACAGAGTCATCATGGTCTATACTTATGTCTAATAAAAGAATGTGATTTGGTGGAATGGTTGACTTAGGCTCAAGAATGATAGGTTCAGGAATCAAAACTAACTCGAAAAAATCAACTTTGGGTTCGAGAGTCAATTTTGGTTCAAGAGTTGAGTCCAAATCTAAGAATTGAAATTGGCATTCTTTTTCTACCAATAGAATGTGACTATCAAAATTGGTAATTCAATTTCCAAATCTATGGGTACGGGAATAAATATTGGCTCGAGAAATTGGTCCAAATGGGTAAGAATACCGGAGTCAACATAGATTCGAAGATGGGAACTGAATCACAAAGTTGGGGATCGTGTTCACATTCATAATCAAGTTCAATCTCATTAAAATAAAATCTCGCCAATTCGTCAATGGGTTGATATTGGTTAAGTTCAAGATTTTGTGATGAAATTGAATCTTGGTCAAAGTGTTCAAGATACCATGATTCTTGGTTTTCATCAATATGGCTAGAAGTGTCGGGAATAGTCAAAGATTGGGTAGAGAGAGTTTCCTTATTCCTACGCATGTTTTTCAATTGACTAATTCTTACTTCTATCATATCAAGTGGATCACTTTGGAATTGAATCATGAATTCTATACTCTTTTCTAAGTCGGTATGTTCTTCTTGAAAAATAGAGTAAGGATCTGTGATTTGAAATTTTTGACGGGATTTTAAGTCTTCTAGAATTTGAATTTGTCACTCAAGCTCTTCTAAGGCTTCCATCCTCTTTTCCCAGTCAATTGATTCTTCTAATGGTTGCTCGGAGAAGGAGTATATGAAGTTGGGTGTTGGTAAGGTGTTAAGAATATAACTCGGGGGAATTGTATCCCCATTGACTCTGTGAAGAGTAGTATTGATTATTTCAGTCTTGCTCATAGTATCGGGACTGGGGCATGTATTGATCGGATAAGACCAATCCGGTATACTAGGTTGGTTAAAGTTATGAGATCCCGGGTTAGTAATATCCGAAAAAAGGTCGGGGTGTAATATAGATTATCATTAGAATTGAAAAAATTATTGTTATAAGCCATATTACACAAGAAATATCAAAACAAATAAAGAAAAACAAATAAATAAAGAAACAAATAAAAAGAAAAATTAACCTAAGTTAGGGTAGACCTTAAACCTAGATGACTCCTAACTGGTTAGACTGTCCACGAGGGGTATATTGTAGAATCTAACCATAAGTTAATCGACCAGGTAGGGGCAAAATCAGTGGGACGTATCTGTGCCTAAGCAACGGGCCTAATTATACCAAACCACCAATCTTCGAGATTTCGCCCCTCAATCCCCCTTTGACACCGATTTGATAAGAGTCAAATTCTAATCAACTTCTCCCTTAGGTCAGTCTCCTATTGAGTCTGAGATGTCTTTAGGGCCAGCGTCTACTCAGTTTTAGTTAGGCTTGGGTTAGTGAGTGAGGAGATTATTTGTGGGCTAAGAGAGGATAATGACTTCCCCACGTTATCTTGTTTATAGGACAAGCCCTTAATTCAGTTTAGTGCAGTATACAAGTATATAGAAAAAGTAACACTCAAGCAATATTTCATACAAGAATGAACCTTATACTAAATGCTATGCACACATACCTTGGATCTAACACTCTTCAAGAGTAAATAGACAATGTAACGAAATAGGCACGTGCCTAAATGCAAAGTCTAAATCATTTTAACATTTACAATCAACCTTTTACTGTTGAATTAGAAATGTATGTACAGTGAGTCAAATAAGAAAATAAATAGCTACATATTTTAAACTTTACAATTCAGCCAACCTGCAAAAAAATATATGTTAGTAGTTCACTCAGCTCGCTACTGAAATGTAGCAAATGTGAGGGTTTCTGGGCTCTGCTTTCTTGAGCAGAGTCTAGGGCCACTTATATATCCACTGCAGCAAAAATTTCCTTGATATCTATCACAGCACACCAAAAACAAAGAAGAAAGTTAACCAAAAATATAAATTTAAAAAGAGAATTACTTACCGTCCCTCTCCGGCAACGGCGCCAAAATTTGATTGAGCTGAAATTTGCACACAGAAAATAAAGTATTTCAAAAATATAAAGTAGAAGTGCAAGGTACTCAATGTTACCGCAATAGCAAGTAGCTATGCGGGTCGTGATCCACAAAGAGGGACTAGCGATGAATTTGTAAGTCCTCTTTTAAGTTACAGAGAATGGTACTTTTAGTTCTTGAAAAGAAAAAGAAAATAAGTTATGTGAGATTGTGAAAGTGGTAGATAGAAGGAGATGGTGATTTTGTACAAAGAAAGTGAAAATTAGTAGAGATTTGGAGATGGAGGCAATCTAAACTAAAGATTAAAAGAAAAGAAAGAAATCCTAAAGAAATACTCATCTTTTTCTGATTGATGACTTACCTGAAATCCTTGCATATTTACCTTGATCTGGAGGCGAACAGCGCATAACTCATAAGATTAACTTAGTCCCAATTCACATTACATCATCAAGGCTTATTCGAGCAAGTATGAAATGATACGAACATAGAGAAGAATTCATCGTCATGAGCTACTGATGGCACCGATGCTATTTGACTCACTTGGACTATCATCAAAACCGAAAGAGGAAGAGTAGAAAGAAGAAGAAGAAGAAGAAAATAAAAAAGAACATAAAAAAGTTACCTTTTATTGCTTGCAGAAACGATGGAAGAAAGAAGGAGGTCACATTGGTGTCACTCTCAACATAAAATCTCTCTCTCTTACTTACATGAATCTTAGTCTAACCTATGCTTACAAACAAATAAAAGTTACATAAAATGAAAATAAATACCTACACTAAAAAGAATGAAAATGGCCTAAGAATCTATCTCTGCTTTGTAAGATCTAAAAATTACGTCAACACAACACTCAAACAAAGGATGATTAGCGTTAAATATAAACTTGCACAAAAGGAAATTAAATCACAAAAAGTAAATCAAACGCAAACACAAGTGATTTATCCTGATCGGTCCTCTTTACCTACATTCAGTTCTCAAGCCACCCGCTTAAGATTTTCCTTTAATCTTTGACTTTGTACACCCAAAATCAATATCTTGTACACCACTTGACAAATTCCCTTTACCAAATGTATACAACTCTTCTTATAGCCAAGAAGACAACAACACCTTATATAACTTCTCTTCAACCCGAAGACGCTCTTGTACAACACTTTCTCTTTGAGTGATTACAATTAATCCTATAAGTCTTAAATCTGTATGTGATCGTGAAGAAGGACTCTTATAGGTGGACTCTCAGATATCTTCACTAAAGGATTGGAATTTGAGTGAAGAATAGAAAGTAGAAACAGTTTTATGAAAAAACAGAATTTTGAATAGAGTTTTTGGGCAGAAAATTATTGATATGAATTGGTGTTTTTAGCCTAGGACAACATCTCTATTTATAGGTGAGATTTATAGTCAGTTAGGGAAGTTATTAACTTGAATTTGAATTTTGAAACGTTGGATAAAACATCAGAAATTAGAAACTGACTAACAGTCAGAAACTGCCATTAATCGACTTGAGGAAGAGGGTTAGTCAGCTAGGGTAACAAGTTTTGCCTATAGTAGTCAGCTTATAAAGGGGGCAAGTCTACTAGGGAAGGTCTGATACAAATGACATGTTTCTGGAAATTAAACTTAGTCGTCCAGCAGTATATATATAATCGACTGCAACTAATATTAGACGACTAGGGAAAAGTATAAGTTGACTAATCATGATATGCATAACAGAAACAGAGAGTCGGTATGAATCTGATGCAAAACTAAATCGACTATAGTTAGGAGTAGTTGACTATAGTTGATATAAGTCGACTAAGCTTGGTAATAAGTCGACTATATGGCTTATAATGTGTGTGTGTGTGTGTTGAAGACTTTTAACATTCTAATAAACATTACAATATTCATCCATAGCCATAATCCTTGGGAAGTCTTGAGCATGTAGGACTCTTATATAAGCTTGTGAAATAGAGCTCCAATGAAATGGTTTCACAAATGTATCATCAAAATCAAATTCCAACATGCTTAATCCTCCTTGTGCCTCTAATGTGTGGGGTATTTATAGCATAGAAATGGATAAGAAAATGAGTTGAAAGATAGGGGGAGCTGGCTATTTCTAAATTTGAATCCTCCCCTTATCTCTAAACTTGATTTGATGTGGATATTCAATTCTGATCTGCAGCTAATTGGTGTGTTAACCGCTAAATATAACTTATCAAATGATAGAATTAGAAACTGTGGTCAACGTAAGAGTTGTAGCCCTTTAAATCTTCTTCCTGGATCATCCTAAATCATCAAATTTGAGATTTTATAGCGAAAGTTAGGATTTAAATACTAAAATGTATTCAGTCTAAATCTGAGTCAAAATTGCTTCTTCTCATCCGTTGATCTTCTCTATCCATTTATCTCTTTGGATTTTGAATTTGGATTCAGTTTCCATTTAGTGTTATCTTTATAATTTATTCTGATCTTTAGCTGAACATTTGCCCCAATCCTTGATTTATTCTGGATGTAGTGATATCCTCATAGATCTTTAAGTTAATCGAATTGATTCACCAGAATCTGATTTTTAACTGACTAGATTTGGGATCATCCTCAGCTAACCAAATAGATCTAGTTAAATTTGATTTTAACTGGTATTTATTTAGTTTAATCCTCTCTCTTCATTATTATCTTCTGCAAAATAGACATTTAAGATAAGAAAATTAGCAGATTTATTACATGATAAATGTAGGAGTGTAATGAAAAGAATGCAAAATATGTGTACGATCATAGAGCAAAGGTATGTGTGCACTTTTGAATTGTTTACATTGCTTAAGTGTTGTATATACATACACATTGCACTAAATTGATTTAAAGGCTTGTCTTATAAATAAGATAAGGTGGGGAAGTCATTACCCTCCCTTAACCCACAAACAATCTCCTCACTCACTAACCCAAGCTTAGCTAAAACTGAGTAGACGTTGGTCCTAGGGATATCTCAGACTCAATAGGAGACCGAACTAAGGGGAAAGTTGATTAGAATTAGTCTCTTGACAAATCGATGTCAAAGATTAGAGATTGAGAGGCGAAATCTCGAAGACTGATGGTTTGGTTTAATTAGGCATGTTGCTTTTAAGCGCGGATACCTCCCACCAATCTTGCCCCATACCCAACCGATTTTGTGGTTAGATTCTGCAATATATCCCATGCAGACAGTCTAACCAGTTAGGAGTCATTTAGGTCTAAGGTCTACCTAACTTAGGCTAGATTTTTTTTCTTTTTATTTGTTTGTCTGTTTGTTTTTTTATTTTTTTTGACATCTTGGTGATATGAATTATAATTATAATTATTCATATGCAAATAGTGATCCATATTTCACCCTGCCTCTTTTGACATGGATATTACCAACCGGGCATATCATAACTTAAACCGACCAACCGTGCCAGAGTAGTCTTATCCGAATCAATATATGCCCCAGTTCTAATACTATGAATAAGAATGGAACAATCATCACCATTCTTTACAGAGTCAATGGGGATACAACTCCCCCGAATCATATAGTCAACCACCTTATCAACATCCAGCTTCATATATTCCTTCTCCCGAACAACCATTAGAAGAATCAATTGACTGAAAAAAGAGGATGAAAGCCTTAGAAGAGCTTGAGCGACAAATTCAAATTCTAGAAGACTCAAAATCCCGTCAAAATTTTCAAATCAAAGATCCTTACTCTATTTTCCAAGAAGAACATACAGACATCGAAAAAAGTGTGGAATCTATGATTTAATTCCAAAGCGATCCTTTAAGTATGATAGAAGCAAGACTTAGTCGATTGAAAAACATGATTAAGAATAAGAAAACTCTCTCTACCCAATCTTTGACTATTCCTAACACTTCTAACCATATTGATGAATACAAAGAATCATGGAGACTTGAAGACTTTGAACAAGATTCAATTTCATCACACAAATTTGAACTAGACCAATTCCAAACCTAGGACAAATTGAAAAGTTTTCCATTCAATGAGATTGAACTTGAATGTGAATGTGACCCTGATCCCCAACCTTGTGATTCAGTTCCCATCTTCGAATCTATGTTGACTCCGGTATTCGTATCGAATTTGGACTAATTTTTCTAGTCAATATTTATTCTCATACCCATAGATTTAGTAATTGAATCACCAATTTTGGATAGCCACATTCCATTGATGAAAAAAGAATGTGAATTTCAATTCTAGATTTGGACTCAACTCTTGAGCCAAAACTGACTCTCGAACCCAAAGTTGATTTCTCGAGTTAGTATTGATTCCTGAACCTATCATTCTTGAGCCCAAGTCAACCATTTCATCAAGTCACATTCTGTTGTTGGACATAGGTTTAAACCAAGATGACTGTGTAATGACTTTTCAAGACTGATCATGTAAAGGGAATAAGTTTCATGATAAGATCTTTCATGATCCTATTCATATTAGGGATTGTAGTTATGTACATAGAAAAAAGGTCAATAATGGTGAGTTCTGTGAACCACCACATTATTTGATTGGGTAGCAACAGTTGACCCAATCCGACCACCCAAGGACCTTCACCTTAAGGTAATATTTTCTTCTCTTTCTTTTTTCATGCATTTATACATTCATTCATACATTGAGGATAATGCATGAGATATGTGTGGGGGGAGGATTCTAACATAACATAGATTTTCTTTTTATTAAAAAAATTAACATTTTTTTGCTTATAAAAACTTTTTGAAAAGAGAAACAATATTTTGACCTTTTTTTTAAGAAATTGAGTTAATTTTAAGGAATAGGAGAATCATAATTAGGCTTTTTTATACTTGGTCAAAATAAGATTATTTGTTTGATTTTTAGGTTTAGGAAGAAAATTTAGAAAAGTAATTTAGTCTTAATTTTTATCTTAATGAATTATGCATACTTTATACACTTACACACTGTTCAAAAATAAAGATTCTTATGCCTTATAAAAAGAAAAAAAATTATATATACCAAAAATTCTTTGATTAAGTTGGGTACTTGTGCCTCGTAAAGCATACGTATTCACGCCTAATTGATCTATATAATAAATAAAATCCTTTTTGTGATCTTGTTTGCTCGAGTCCTTAAGTCCTTGGGGTGTTTTCTCACCCAGTGCCCTAAGACCGTCCGGTTTGGGTATCACCGACTAAAGGCTCGTTACATGGGCAAATTAGAAAGCCTAACAGAATTAAAAAATAATACCACCAAAAATATGAAAAAAAAAAGAAAATAAGGCATAAGAGTTAGGGTTGAAGAACCCCGAGTTAAAATTTCACGGACACAAAGGTGCATATGACTTAGGGTAAGATAATAGATTAGATGAGAACAACAGTTTGACTCTTTACCTTTGATTAATAACAAGTTTTTAAATGGAGACTAAGTTTAGGAATGAAAATTTTGATTTTTATATAACTTATAGATTACTTGAACTCTTAATACTTCAAATATTTTATCTCCTTTTCAAAATACTTTTCGAAAATACTAACACTTTGTTTCTCTTTCTTTATGGATTTTATAGGTAAAATCCGCTAAAAACACTCACGAGATAAAACTCATCCTCTAAAAATAAAAAACTAGAGATTTAATGGCTTATTGCACATACTCAATGTAATCGCGTGACCTGCGAAAGTGGTCTAATAATTTTATTAGTTTAGTTTTGTTGTTTTGCTCGAGGACGAGCAAGGATAAGTGTGAGGGTGTGATCGTACACTTATTTTGTATTCTTTTCATTACACTCTTACATTTATCGTGTAATAAATTGCTAATTTTCTTATCTTAAATATTTATTTTGCAGAAGATGATCATGGAGAGAACGGATAAAATTAAATAAATATCAGTTAAAGTTAACTAGCACTATTTGGTTAGGGAGGATGATCCCAAATCCAGTTAGTTAAATTCAGATTTTTGTGAATCAAATCGGATAACCAAAGATCAATGAGGATATCATCGAAATTAGAAAATGAAACAGAAAATCCAATTGAAAAAAGGGAAAAAAGATCAAACTAACACGTTCTTCCCCTGGATGTGGCCAAATTGGCCACATCCAATCCACAGCCAGAGCCGCAGATCCATGAATATCTGGTAAAATTTGGGAGAGTGTTTGCTCCCCCTATCTTCAGACGCTCTCTCCCGTTCTGTGTTCGCTATAAATACTTGCAAATTCTCAGTGTACGGGTAACGATTTAGCAGAGTAGAATAGATTTTATATAAGTTTAATCTAGATTTTTTTCTATATTAATGTAATTTTTTATGTAACTGAGAGGAGAGAAGAGTTCCACGGAAAAATGAGAAAGAAGCTTGTACAGAGAGTGACACCAGTGTAAGTATTCATCTTTTCTTTCATTATTATTTAATCGAACCAAAAGTTACTTTTTCTTCTTTATTCTTATTTTCTTTTACTTTCCTTTGATGTGCTTGTAATCCAAGTAAATTTGATAGCGTTGAGACTACTTCGCCATTGCAAGCGCCCTTTATGGCCTATGGTGATGAATAATCAGTCTTTTGTTAATTTAGCTTGCCCTTTTGTTCATAATGTAGATCGAGAACAGGGAAATCCCTACACGCTATGCTTGATTGCTTTTAAAGACTAGGTAAGTTGTAGTAACATATGAGCACTGAAGAGGTAAGTAAGTGTTTTTAGTTTTATTTTAATTCTTAGTTTAGAATCCAACTCTAAAACCACTCTTCTTTTATCATTTTATTCTTTTCTTTTAACTTAGTTTATAAAACAACAACTCCATAATCATCTTCTTTTATCTATCCATCTTTTATTAACTTAACTTTTCATTTTTCTTTTCTAAAACTGAGAAGAAATTTGTAACACCCTGTTCCTAGAATACGTACTTAGATGCGTATTCAGAGTTTTCATCATATTTATTTAATTACTTTCCGTAATTATTTTTCTTTTATGATTATTTATGCGATCGTTTTGCATTAGATCCGTATTTGTGGACTCGGAGTCGGCCCTAGTCTGAACCGGGAACCTGATCCTAGTATACTGATCGATTTGATATTTCTGATAGTCAAATTTGATAAATTTTAGTTTCAAGCACTATTTCCCAATATTTTAGAATTTTTATGATTTTTCAGAATTTTTCAAAATTATTTTTATAAAAACCCTAAAATCGGGATTAATCGGTACCAATTAGTTTATTCTCAGATTTTTTTTAATTTACAAATGGAGTCAAATTTCAAGAAATAGCTTTGATATATTTTCTTAAAATAATATTTACTATCTTAATATACTTTTTCAGAATTTTCAGAATTTAACAGATTTCGACCAGATTTAGTGTCGACCGGTGTTGACAGCCAATTCTATGATTTTTAATTTAAAAATCATAAGTAATTTCTTGAAACGAATTTCACCATGATTGTTATAATAGTATTCATGATTTTTGAGAATTTTTGGGGAGCTTTCTGAAATACTTGATTTTCAAGCGATTTCGGTATCTTTCTGAAAATTTTCCGCATCCGCGACCGTACCCGGGGATTTCATCATTCAAATTATTTTCTAATTTTCTTCCAATGGTTTTTCTTCTATTTTTTTCTTTTCTTTTTAATTTTTTCCCTTCCTTCCTTTTTCTTCCACCATATTCTACTACATTCTGCACCCTTCCACTAAAATATCTCTTCAAAATATTCCAAATCACTCAGCACACCTCTCCCATCACAAAGGCCGACCATTACTCCCACTTCCATCACTACTACGCAAAAAACCTAACATTAATCCCTTCCCCTTCTCCTTTAACTCCAACTCCAAATACAATCCTATTTTCTTCTTTCCTTTTCATTCTTCATCAAAATCTTAATCACCACTAACTTCTGCTTCATCTCTACCCCAACTACAACAACTACAACTTTTCCAACCCTTTACCTTCATCTTCTTCCTCCTCAATCTCTATTTATTCCACCACAACTCCAAAACTCCTCCATATTACCACCATCTCCTTTACCTTCTCCAATACAACCATCAACCACAAATCCTTCAACCAAACCACCTCCATAACTCCACCACCTAGTCCAGCCACCACCTCAAGCCCTAGGCCGGCCATCCCCTCTCTGTCGACATCTCCGGTGACCATTCCGGCGACTATTCTAGCGATAATTCCACCATCTTCTTGAACATCACCTTCACCACTACTACAACTCCTCCTTCACTACTCCCTCTTATACTTCTCTCTCCACCACCACCACCTTCACTCCTACCACTATATCACCATTCCCATCACCTCTACTTCAACCTCCAACATCACCTTCATTATCATCTCCATCACCTTCCTTTTCCTTCTCCATTAAAATCCAACTCCATCGCCACCACCAGCACCACCACCAACACCATCACCTTCCCTTCTCCTCTCCCTCCTCCTTGGGTCCGGCCACCTCCTTGGCCACCCTAGGAGGCCGCCGCACCTCCTTAAGGCTAGCAGCCATCAAGGGGCAAGCCCCTCCTCCACCTCTCCCCTGTGGTTTTCCTCACCCAAAGTTCGCGCGCGTAGCATCCCGGAGCCCCCGATGTTTCCCTCAAGATTTATGTTTTAAGCGAGTGTTTTCCTCACATCGTCGAGCTTGTACTATATTTGGGTTTGTGATAGGTTTGTGTATATGATCCTGTGTATTTGTACCAGGTTGTATGCGTCTACCTATATCAAGTGTTGTATCCTGTGTTCGAATGCTTATAATATTGTATACGATATGATATTTGTGCATGTGTTGGTATTAACCATGCAGGTACATGTACAACCTTTAGGGCTTCTGCCCACTCCTAGGCTAGCTACCCAATTAGTCTAGGCCTTGCATCCTTGTGGGTTTCGTGGTACCTACCTGTAGGGCGCTTAAACCCTGGGCTTACTTCAGCCCTTATGGGCTTACACACAGCCTTCGAGCTTCACATACTATATAGATGGCCTAGTTACTACCGTTTATATGCATAATTGTGTGGTACTAACTGTAATCACCTAGAGGGGGTGAATAGGTGATGAGCTAATCTAATGGTCAATTAATGTGAAATTAAAACTTATTTAATGCAAACTAAAACTTCTTAAACTAAACACCAAGTATAAACGAGAGTGTAGCCGGATTCCCCGTGAAGAGCTTTAGACTAACTCCTCAAGATTCCTCTAAATAAGAGTTGAGGTGCTGTGTTGGCTCTCTTGGTTGAATACAAGTGTTAACAAACAATCCCCAAGCATATAACAATATGAGCACAAATATATATCAAGCATATAAAGATGAAAGTAATATAAGCATGCAAGATATAAACAAGTAAGAGATAGAGAGAGCAATCGCAAATACGGGAGATTTGTTTCGAGGTTCGAGCACACTTGCTCTACGTCCCTACCTTCAACACTATGAAGGATTTTCACTATAAACCGATCCCACCGGATCACTTGGTACCGCAACACCTATAAGGAGTTCCCACTAGAACTCTTGGACTCTCTAGTCCCTCTCTTGTTCCCGAACACACCGCAAGCCCACAAGCTCGCCGAGGCCGTACCTCAAACACCGAGTTCACACTAGAACCCAAAATAATGCGAACACACACGTCCACCTCCTCAAAGTAAAGAAGAAGTCTTTGGTGATCACAACACTTTAATCTCCTAAAAATAATCTCACAATAACACTCCTATAGGATGAATATATCAATGGATAGCTCAAGTGTTTGTGAGAAAATAAGGATGGAATTTATGGAGGAAAACACAAGAAAATCACTTTTGAAAAAACTCTTGATAAACTCTCCTTTTAAATGGAAGTATTTGGCTCTTAAACAAGTGGAGAAACCTCTTAAAAGAGTAGGAAAAACTAGCTCCAAAAACCACTTGAAAACATATTAAAACAGTCCATATAAGTCCCCCCTTTTTTATAGGCTAGAAAAACTAGCCGTTGGGGCAATTTTTCAGCCCAGACGGCTGTTCGTCGACCGGTCCGGTCAACCGCCAACCGTCAGATTTCTGACCGTTGGAGCCTTGATCGACCAGCCTGGTCGACCGTGGCCTGGAACAGAGAGCAGAGCTCTCTACCGGTCGACCGGGGCTTTCCAGAGAGCAGAAGCTCTCTGGCGGTCGACCGGCCCTCCAGCCAAAATTGGCGTGTGTGTTTGTGCACGTCGATCGACCGACTCGGTCGACCAACTCCTAGCTCGGTCGACTGGTCCGGTCGAATGGCAGAAGCCAGAACAGGGATTTTTGGGTAATAAAAACTTGGCATTTTGACTCAAATAAAATCCCATGAAATCACAAAAAATCTACAAAAATAGTTTCAGTATTATACTTTGATAATCAAATATGTTTGAGTAAAATCAAGACATGTTACAAACAATTTAAACTGTTTTTGTAACTTATAAATTTTGACTAAAAACAAAATCTGTATTTTTCCAAAATAGATTTTTCCAAAACTTATTTTTTTCAAAACTTCTCCAAATACAAAAATAAGATATTTTAAACACTTTTAAAGCATAGAGTGTATGGATATGATCCACTATACATAAAAGATGAAATATCTATGTTTTTGACAATAAACACTAAAATGGTTATGGTTAAAACATATGTATATATGAAGTCCAAAAACCAAAACGGTATTTTGCCAAAATAAAAATTCTTTTGTATTTTTCCAAAATAAAAAATCTTTTATGAAAACTCATCTAAATCAAGAGTGTGTGTGTATATGGTATACTTGAGCAATCCACTAACTATTCTATCCTTTACATTTTATGTAAAAACAAAATCTTAAAAACAAACCTAGATACAAGTCTTGATCTTGAAGGTCTTCACTTGAAGTCTTCTCATCATCTTGACTTGGTCCAAACTTGATCCAAAGAGTTAGACTCTTCTTGAGTACTTGATGTGGTCTTGATGCATAGGCTCTTGAATCAAACCGTGTTAGCTCCAAAAACTTGACTTTAAATCCTTTGTTGAAGCTAACACCAACTAAGATCTTGATCATAAATCTGAGACTGAATAAACACAAGATCATTAGTACTATAACTACAAGAGTTGATCATCATCAAAACTAGAGTGATGGGCCTTTGGGCCAACACTAACATCTCAAACATGTACTGTAACACTTTCCTTAACTAATCACCTTTTTCTTAACACTTGAATGCTTTAGGGAGGTAATGTGGATACAAGTATTCGTGTAAGATACTTATACTATACATTATACCATACATATGGTATGTATATAGTAGTATGTATGTATATGGATTTAGTACACACACATGCATGTTGACTTCTTTACCATACCCCCACCATACTTGTTGGTACAAGTACTTCATGAAGGGGAGAGGGATGGGAACCTTACTTATAGGAGTAAGGTATAGATGTAGGCAGATGCTGTTAGGGGGTACTTGGCATGATATCATTGAAGGAAATTGATTGAGATTTTATCGATTGAAATAGAGTTCAGAATTCTTAGTCTCAATGTGAATCCGCTGTAGCAAGGGCTCGAGCGGGTCGTGATCCTCAGGGAAGGATGCGATGCAAGCTTTTGCGGCAGATTCCTCGTATGCTTTGAGTAAACACAGAAGAGATTAGATTTGAAGAAAATATGGATTAAGAAGCATGATTTTACTGATCTACTACCACAACCCACTATGCAAGTCTTGGATGTTGAATTTCATCTTGAGATAAATGTGATTTATCCTAGGTTATTAAGAGTGATTCAAGTAAGAAAATACGATACTAGATTATAACTAAGTTACATTATTAAAAACTAAACAAGTTTTATCCTAACATCTAAGTACAGCTTAAGAAAAGATTAATCTTAAATTTAGGCTGTCCTAGTTCTTAAGCATGAAGTCATGAGGAGTCCTTTAAATGTGCAACCTAGATTAATAGATCTAGTTATCCGTTTTATCTTCAAGAAAAACAATTACTAAACCTAGGGTTTCTAATGGATGGTCATCAATCGATTCAAATCCTACTTGCCTTAGGGTTGCTTAAGTGATCAGCAAACCATACAAAGAATTAGTTGGACATCATCTTTTTTTTTTATAATTTATTATTTTTTTTATTTTTGATTAGAAGAAAAGAAGAAGAAAGAAAACACGAGATCACAGATGAAAATCGAAGAGAATAAAAACAGAGAAAATAAAATAAAATAACAAGAATTAAATGTGCAAAAGAAAGTAACCTTTATTGCAGATGAGATCTCCAATTACAAAGTTCCTTCTTCTTCCACAACGAGCATGAAAATAAAAATTACAACTTTGAAATAAAAGTGGCTAAAGAAAAACCCTAATCGTCTCTGCATGCCCCTCCCTGTTGCGACTGCACGGATATTTATAGTGTAGAATGTAGAGGAGTCCTAGATAAACCTGCCCACGAAATCTGGGATCTGGATGAGATCAAAGTGCCGCGTTTCCGCGGCTTTTGCCGCGGATCCGCGGCGCTTTAGTGGCTTCTGGCCACGCGCTTTGGCGCGTGGCTTCTCCTGGTCCGTTCCTCTGGGCTCCTGCTTCTAGAAGTGTGATCCTGGCCTTTTAATCTGGATTTTCGAGATAACTTGGTAATCAAGTTACCCTTAATCCAGATTTCTTCAAATTTTCTCTCCACGAAATTCCTCTTTATCTTGGCCTTTTATCCTCATCCTGCATGTGTTTAGGGTTGGATAGAAGTCTATCCTTCCCTAATCTCTGATATTTGCAACTTTTAGCCCTTGTATAATTGCACTTTGACAATCTGATATTTGCACTTTGAATCTTGGGCTTCAAATATGGGCTTGGATCTTGGCTTTTGGGCTCTTTAAGCTTTATTTATTATTAAAATAATAATTCGAGGCCTGCACACAATAAATTACAAATTATTAATAAATGTGCAGAATTAAATGAATAAATATGAAAATGTGATGGTAAATATGATGATAAAAATGCACTTTTCACTACCAATCAGAAATGAAGTATAAATAGGGGAAATGAGGAGAAAACTCTCATTTGGTAGCACTCCTTCTCTTCATTTCTAACTCCAAACTCCCTCCCTTCTCTTAATTGCAGCCGGCCAGGAAAACAGCTAGTAGCCATATTTTTTCCTCCATTTTCTTCACCTACACACTCTCCCTCTCTCTCATTCCCTCACAAATCTCTCCCTTAGTTCCTTTATACAAAAAGGCTTTTTTTTACTTATTCTATCTCCTCCAAAGGCCAAATAGAACATGAAAAAGTGATGGTCTAACATTACGTTAGAAGAAATTCTTGAAAAACAAGGTTGGCCTAGGTTATCAAGTTAGGAGGGTGATATTTGTTAAAGAAGGTAAGCAAATCCTTAAGACTACTACCCCTCTTATACTCTTTTAACTAAGAACTAATTATGACATTGTTATGGTCTTGTAGACTTTATTATAGCCGGTGACCAAGCTTGATAAGGGGATATTCTCTTCAAGGGTGAGTAGAATATCCAAACCCTAATATAATAATAGGTAGTATAAAGCTTGAAATAAAGTGGAAATTGCTAAGTTATAAGTGGACGTAAAATTGAATGATAATGCATGTGTATGGTTTATAGACTTTATGTGTACATTATATCCTATGGTGATATATTGTTGTTATTTTCATGTATGCTTACCATTGTGCATGATCGACATGTTATTGTGTGTATACATGATAGTCAAACACATGCCTCTTAAGAAGAAATAGTTCTATGAATAAACATCATACTTGATTTTATACAAATATATGGCTACACATATATTAAGATGATATAATGTATTGGTTACCTTGAAAAAGCTCACATTTGGTTAACTTAGCAAGTTGTTATTTATACATGTTAATGACTTCCATAATGTTGGCATGATATAAAGTAGAAATTGTGAAAATTATTATGTTGTCATTACTTTATGAATCCTTGCATGCTGTTATTACATGAAGGATATGATTATTACATATTTGGAGGAAGGGACCGGGTTGAACCGGAGGTAACCGAAGGGGAGAATATTACGATAATGTATAGGAGGAAGGGACCGGGTTGAACCGGAGGTGATCAAAGGGGAGAATATTTTGTTGAATAACGTATAGGAGGAAGGGACCGGGTTTAACCGGAGATGACCGAAGGAGGAGTCCAATTTTATGTTTAACAAGTGTGTTAATATGGTTAAGATGGAAATTACATGTTAAAACTATATAAAATATTTTACTTTAGACTCTGTGATGAGTCGACTGATATAGGCAAATTCTAATAATATAAGTCGACTAACCATCAGACTAAGTCGACTATAGATGTGAGATTTTATTACATAAGTCGCTGGAAACCACCCCTAGTCGACTATATAAGATAGGTTAGTCGACTAGCTTTAGTTACAGACAGCAAACAGAGAGTGGATATCTTCTTTTAGCCAGAATTAGTCGACTATAGATGGTGATAAGTCAACTAGTATCTAGAGTAGTTGACTATACAAGATAGGGTGGTCGACTAAAATTATTATAAGTAAAAACAGAGAGTACACATCTTTTTAGTCAAGACTTAGTCGACTGTAGATGGTTTATAAGTCGACTAGTACCAAGTGTAGTCGACTATACAAGATAGGGTAGTCGACTAGGTAAGTCACAGGCAGCCAACAGAGAGTGAATATCTTTTTGAAAAGAGCCCAGTCGACTAATAGTAGTGTTAGTCGACTATAGGATGGGCAAGTCGACTAATAACACTAATTTCTGTATTTTGGACAGGACTTCAGCAAATACCTGAAAATGTGCAAAAATAGTATAAATTACAATTGTTAATCTGATGATAAATCCCAAATAGACATACATAATGGTCATGCATATAATTACCGTTTTACTCACTGAGCTATCGAGCTCACTCTGTTTTATTTATCACCTTCACGTTTGGATAAAGGTAAGGGATCCACTTAATGACAATATACGGGATAGGTGACAGGGGGAGATATTTTCACCCTTTTGGCATGTTCTTTTGATATGTATATATTGTTTTAGAAAAACTATGTAAAACTTCTATGTTGATGTTTGCCATGAACTTTTGTAAACATTGAAATACTTGTATTATTAGGTGCTTGGCTCGAATCTTATGTAATGTTGTGGAGTTTTATGGAATAGTAATGTGTAGGCTATATTTCCTACCGGATTGTCAGATCAATATTTAAAAATATGATAAATCATGCTGAGATCACATATGCATTTTGAGCGGAATATATTGTGAAGCCTTAAGTAGGCTGATGTTAGCCAAAATTGAAGTGTTGTATCTTGATGGGTCCCACGCTTGGATTAATGATAACCATGATGATTGTGATAACTAGAAATATAAAGATTGGGACCGTTACATGGAGAAAGGGATCGGGTTGAACCGGAGGTGACCAAAGGGGAGAATATTACGATAATGTATAGGAGGAAGGGACCGGGTTGGATCGGAGGTGATCGAAGAGGAGAATATTTCATGTAACACTTACCTTAACTAATCACCTTTTTCTTAACACTTGAATGTTTTAGGGAGGTGATGTGGATACAAGTATTCATGTAAGATACTTATACTATATATTATACCATTCATATTAGTATATATATATTATGTTGACACTTAAAAAGACAAGATTCTCATTGGTCCGAACGATGTCTAAACTTGTTGACATTTACAAAAGACAAGTGACAGACAAGCTGAAGACCAGTTTCCACCCACCTCTAAGGGACAAGAAAGCAGCTCGGACCCCACTGATCCAGCAAGCAGAACAGTGAACCCGGATTGTTTCTAAACAGACCTCAGCAGGTCTAAAATGCTAGCATATAGCATTACATTAGCCCAAGGAGATAGCCTCGTTTGAGAGGCTAACATCATCCAGAGCATCGCCAGGAAGCTAACTGACAGCTTCGCCGAAAAGCCTCTTTTCGGACTTCGCCGGGAATTGCCTCTAGCTCCGCTATGAGTTTCAGAGCGGGCAGCTCCGCCATCAGCCTGCTATGGTCAACCTTTGACCAATCAAATCTCCTGATGAGATCAGATCCAAGCAAATCAAATCCAATCAGGATTCAAATATGGCAGGTGATTGCCACAATCTCTTGACTCTCTTGAAACGAGTAAGAGGATCAGGGAAAATCCTTCAACGATATGGAAAGGATCATAACAAATCGGAAAGATCAACCGACTTGCCATTTTCTAGCTCCGCAGAAGCTATTCTAGCCTCGCAGCAAGGCTACTTTCCAGATTCAAACAGATTCAGTTCAACCTGTTTCCATATCTTCAAGGGGACGATTATACCCTTGCTCTCCCTATAAATAACCCGCCAGGGGTACAGAGAGAAGGGGGGGCCAATCGAGAGAGATCAGATTGCCGAGGAAGGAGCCATCAACCGCCTTCTGATCACAAGGGCCGATCAATCAGCTTCTTCAACAGAGGCTTCTTCATAACGCACCGTGCGTTCTCGAATTCAGAGACCTTTTAGAGAATTGCTTTCTCTATCTAGGGTGTTGATGCCCTATCATCGTTCTTCTTGTCAAGGAATCTCCAGAACCAGGCGAGAAGGAATTCCTAATTGGAGGCGATTTTGAGAAGCAGCAAGAGGGTTCTACCAACTCTCTATTCTCTGATTCCCGGAACCAGGCGAGAAGGGAATCTCATCGCTCGCATCGTCAAAGGGACAAAGTGGTCGCGCGCTGACCAGACTCCTATCGGCACACTTCTCCAGAATCTCTGAGGAGATCTACTTGTAATCTTTTTTTAAGAATACTTGTAATTTAGCTCCTCAAACTTTTTATTTGTAAGTTTTCCCCCTTTGCAAACATAATGGAAAACAAGATGGCGACTCCGCTGGGGACTGTATTCTCCTCTGCTGAGAATCAAGTGTCGCAATGCGACGAACAGACCTTCGGGTCTATCTCTGAATTCAGAAAAGCCGGTGCAGTCAGATCTTCTCTGGCTAAATCTTCAAGTAAAATCTCTGCGGAGATGGAAAAGGTTCTCTGCAAACCTGCCGCAGTTCTCTGGCGCAACAAGGAAACATGTCCGCAGCCCAGATCCTGCACTTTTGAGAACCTGGTTATCCAGATCGATCAAAGAAGATTTGAAGAAGTCCTCTCTGGGGGTGGCTTGATGCTTCGAGCACGGAAGCACGGGAAGGTCTTCATGACCAAGGTTTCAAATCAGAAACCAGAGGCAGAATTTTGCCAACACCCCGCAGCCCCCCTTGTGGCTATTCAGGTTCCTTGCGAACCTATGCATCCTCTGCCAAAACGGATATGGAGGCCTAAACAGAGGTCCTCTGCTGAAGCTTCAGGCGTAGCCACGCCAAATCCGCGCCTCTCTTATGAGGAAAAAGGGAAGATGCCCGCCTGCGCCAACAATGCTGCCAACCATAAAGTCGAGACGGCGATTATCCCGTCACCTAGAGCAGCAATGCCTACTGCTAGCCCTGTCCTCACAAGCAAGGCTGTTGTACCTCGGCGTACTCATCGGGTTTACAGCCGCGAGGCTAAAACCAGAGCACTATACGGTGCTAATCCTTTCCGCAGGAATAAGGGGAACGATGCGTTGTCCCATATACCAGACTGTTCAGGCCCCTACAGGGCCGACCTGCGAGAATTCTTGGCGGACAAGCGGAGATTGAAGCATTTCCAGGCTACTTCCTCCTGTCTTCGACGATGTGAATGCCGGTTGGTGATGGTCCATTCTATGCAGTGTCGGTTACGACCCACCCTCGCCACTGCTCCATACCGGCGATCAGTCTTTGATCGACTGTCTGCGCGCGTCCCGATGAGGCATCCCAAAAGGAGCGGGCCACCGGATCCAGCCTCTGCATCCGTCAATATGACCGGAAGGGGGCGAGAGCTGCGCGAAAGAAGTCAAGCCTCTGATGACACCCCTTTCGGCTCCCCAGATCCAGATTATAGCCCGGGCTTAGGTGAAGTCTTGGTGCGCGAAGAAGGTGTTTTTCGAAACACCAGATCCAGGGTGGCGATACCCTATAATTATGAGCAGCCTTCCTCCTCGACGGTCCCAACCGTGCCACAACTCAGGCGGTCACCCCAATCATCCGATGGAGAAGATGAAGACAGCGGGTATGCCTCTTCAGCGACAGTCAGTTCGGTGCGAACGGACAAAGCATCGGTCAATATGGCCGAAAACGCCAATGACGACCTTCGTCGGCGTTTGGAAGCTCAGGAGCAGACCTCTAGAACTCAGCAAGAGGCCCTGGACAATATTCAACAGATGCTCGCTCAGCTCCTCAGCAACCGGAATGATGACACCGGGAGTAATCATGACGAGGAGGGACACCTCAGCAATGATCCGCCCAAGACGGAGAAATCTAAGGGAGGCTCTTCCCTGGATGCCGAAGTCCTTAAGGGCCTTCAAGCTCAAATTTCATCCCTGGCTCAGAAGGATGAATTGAAGAAAGTGGGGGTAATCCGTCCTTACCCACTGGAATGGGATTCGGTGTCATATCCGCCAAAGTTCAAACCACCAACATTGCATACATATGATGGTAAGAGCTCACCTAATCAGCACATCTACTATTTCCGGTCCCAGACCGGTAATGTTTTAAGCAACGACGCCATCATGGCTAGGTTGTTCATCGGCACCTTGAAAGGAGTGGCGTTTGACTGGTTTCGCAGTCTCCCCCCGGGCTCTATCAATTCCTGGATCGACCTGGAAACTCGGTTCCTCTCTCGCTTCTATGAGGACGACACCGAAGTGACCATGGACAAGCTCCTTTCTACCGTGCAGAAGAAAGGCGAATCCGCCCGTGAATACATTGAACGATTCAGAAATCTATCCCTGATGTGCCCAGCAGGGATGCCATTACCCATGCTCTTACAGACATGCAGACACAACTTCTTGGATCAAGTAGAAGTTCGCATGGGGGCTGTCAAAGCCCATACTTGGAAAGAATTGGTCGAACAAGCTGAGATAGCCGAGAAGTCGGCTAAGAAGTTCGAGCCATCCATCCCTAGAAGCAAATGGGGTGCGAGCAACAAAGGGCGTAGCGATCTCCCACAGTCTTCCCCAGCTAAGGGGAAGGAAATTATGTCTGCCGAGCTGACCGAGGACATGCAGTCAAAGGCCAAAAAGAGCAGCTTCAACAATCAGGAGCCCAAATTCCCTCCTAAGCAGTACTCCTTCAGAGATGATCAGGTGGTCACGATATTCCATCTGCTCCATAAAGGGAATAAGATGAAGCTGCCAGATGCTCGGCGTCCTAATGAGATAGGGCGCACAAATGACCCCAAATACTGTCTTTATCATAGGATGGTCCATCATCCTACTGACAAGTGCTATGTTCTTAAGGATAGAATTCAAGCCTTGGTCGACGCTGGAGTCCTCACACTGAAGACGGAGCAGAAGAAAGTCACTGCCAATATGGTGACTCTTGAGTTCGGCACTGCCCAGAAGGTCACAGTTCCTGACGGGACCTATCCAGCCCTGATGCCGCGGTTGGAACTCAAGCATCCTCCAGCCATGACTCAAAACAATAAGGGTCTCGTCCCCGTGACATTAGAGACAGGGGAAGTTATGTGGATACACCCCGACCTCATCCAAGACGTACAGCAGACGTCGAAGGACTCCAGCAAAAAGGGCAAGTCCTGCAATGTCATCTCTGTCCTGCCAGACGATGGTAATCTTACTTCGGCTTCCCTCAGCGATTCTGAAGAAGAAAAGCATGCCTGTACGGCGCAGGCAGATGCGCCTCAACAGACGGGCACCCGGTCTGGAAAGTCATATCAAAGGCAGTATGACAAGCCTACTGACGAGATACAGCAACAAACGGCGTCAGTACCAATGCCGACATCCACTCCAGTTCTGACCAAAGGGAAAGAGAAGCCTAAGGAAGTGCGGTTCGACCATGTGTTGAAGAAACCGCCAAGCCAAGGGCTAGCCACGCCCTTTCGCTTTGATATATTGGCCCACTTAGCCAATATCCCGGCTCGTATCACAATACACGAGCTTCTTCGTCTCTCTAAAGAGACAAGAGAGGCACTCAGAGATGCGCTAGCCAACTCAGAGTCCTTTCTGACATGCATGCCTGAGATCCCTGGTGATGAGATGCGGCCTTCCTGCTCAGAGTGCCATCACGCACAGTCAAAGGTACCTGCCATTACCTTCACGGCGGAAGATATGCTTCTCAAAGACAACAAGCATGATCGACCTCTGTACTATACCGGATATATCGGTTCAACCTGTATTGAAAGGATGCAAGTCGATCCGGGGTCTGCGCTCAGCATCATCCCCAAAAGGCTCCTCTACTTCCTCGGCATACCACTGTACAGGCTGTCTGCGACCACCACTACAATATACGGTTTTAACGCCGGGAGCAGCCATCCGCTTGGAAAGATTCGGCTTCGCTGCAGAATCGGAAGCCTGAAGTCAGAAGTGACATGCTATGTCATTGATGCGGACACATCATACAACCTGCTACTGGGACGACCATGGATTCATGCCAACTGGATCGTTCCATCCACTCTCCATCAGTGCTTCAAGTATGTTGAGGATGATGCGACAGTACGAACTGTCTTCGCTGAGAAGCAGCCCTTCAAGGGGGTGGAAAATTATTTCACAGATGCTCTCCTATATCAAGAGGCTAGTGGAACGCCGGGAGAACCATTGCCAGACAGTGATGAAAGTGGCAATGAGGCGGATTCGGAATCCGAAATGGGCACGCCAGTCATTTTGATTGGCGAACCAATAGTAGCATGCTTTAATAATCCCCGATGTAAGATCCCTTCTGATGAGGAAGGCGAGTGGATAATTAATGATAATATTTCTTTTGATTATCCTGCGAGCATCGAGTCGATTAAATCCATCATGGACGGCTCTCTGCACATGCCCGTACATGGGCCAAGTTCGGCTACTACATCTGTGGAGGTTATAGAAGGGGCCACGCTGGTGATCCCTCCATCCAAACAAGGTCAGTTGCCGATAATCTTCGGTAGAACCCAGCCACGGGGACCTGCACCTACAGATTCAAGCTCGGACTCAGAAGCCCCACAGTTCTTCCATTATGCGCAACCGGCACACCATATTATGGAGAAGATGGGATATGACTTGAAGCAGGCAAGCGGCCTGAACTTCGGAAAGGGAAGACGCGGTCTGATGCGTAATGCTGTCCCGAAAGGGAAACCTGCAAATTACTATGATAGTACACGCAGGGGGTTGGGTTATGTTACACCCACATCATCAGTAACGGTTCAAGTCAAAGACGACGAGCCAATTCCATCACAGTCAGACTCATCTGCCGAATGGGACTCTGACATCAGCATAGGAGGAATGTTCAACGGCCTCACTGTGAATATGACCTCGGGCAGTCAATTGGGACCTGCGGAAGCTGCTGATGAGGAATCTTGGGCCCAGCAATTAAGCCTCCAATGGGAAAAGCGGTTCGAGCTGCGCGAGCCACCTACCGAAGACAAGGTGATCCAAGTCAACTTGGGCAGTCAAGATCACCCCAAGCCTATTTTCATAAGTGAAAGCTTATCACTTATCGAAAAGGAAGAATTGATAATGCTCGTAAAAGAGTATATAGATGTCTTCGCCTGGAGCTATGAAGACATGCCTGGACTCGATCCACAGGTCGCTATGCACCGTCTAAACATCAAGCCCGACGTTAAGCCAGTCAAGCAACAACAACGTCGGTTCCGCCCAAACATCATGGAGGCTATTGAAGCCGAAGTTCATAAGCTCATTGCTTGTGGCTTCATCCGGGAGGAACAACATCCAGATTGGGTGGCTAACGTAGTCCCTGTCCTCAAGAAGAATGGGAAAATACGTATCTGCATCGACTACCGTGATCTCAATACGGCCTGTCCCAAAGATGAATTCCCACTGCCGATCACTGATGTCATGATTGACAACACATGCGGGTTCGAGAGGATGTCTTTTATGGACGGCTTCTCAGGGTACAATCAGATCAAGATGTATCCCGATGACGAGAAGCATACTTCTTTCCGAACGCCTTTGGGGGTATACTGCTACACTGTAATGCCTTTCGGATTGAAGAACGCCGGAGCAACCTACCAGCGGGCAATGAGCATGATCTTCCGCGACCATCTCCGAAAGACGGTGGAATGCTATGTTGACGACATTGCCGTCAAAAGCCGCAGCAAAGATGAACATCTTCACGATCTGAGGACGATGTTCAATATAATGCGGGCTCATCAGTTGAAAATGAACCCGACAAAATCCTTTTTAGGAGTATCCAGCGGCAAATTCCTCGGGTTCATAATCACATCAAAAGGAATCCATCTAGACCCAGACAAAGTCAAAGCCATCCAGGACATGCATCCACCAACGAACCTCAGAGAGCTCAGAGGCTTACAAGGCAGGTTAGCCTATATCAGAAGATTCATAGCAAATCTATCGGGCCGTTGCCAACCATTTACCCGACTAATGAAGAAGGGTACTGCCTTTATATGGGATCGAGCTTGTCAAGAAGCTTATGAAGACATTAAGAGGTATCTCACAAAACCTCCAGTCTTGGTGGCCCCTACATCAGGGAAACCATTCTTGCTTTATGTGAAAGCCCTGGATTATTCCCTCGGCGCCCTCCTCGCTCAGAAGGACGACAATGGCCATGAGCAGGCCATTTATTATCTGAGTAGAACTCTCATAGGAGCGGAATCTCGGTACAATCCTATTGAGAAAGAGTGTTTAGCTCTCGTCTTCGCTGTCCAGAAGACACGACATTATTTGGTTGGCCAAACCATACATGTCATCTCCAGGGTAAACCCTTTACGTCTTCTCATGACGAAGCCAGGGTCGTTGAACTCAAGGTTGGCTAAATGGGCACTGCTATTGTCCCAATACGACATAACCTTTACCCCTCAAAAGGCGGTTAAAGGTCAAGCCCTTGCAGAGTTCTTGGCTGCGCATCCAGTCCCGGAACATTCAAAGCTTCACGAAGACATCCCTGATGAGGTCTTCGAATCTAATGCTACCTCAGTAGAAGAAGTATGGCAGATGTTCTTCGACGGAGCATCGCGGATGGGCCCCAAAGGAAAGATTATTGCCGGAGTGGGGGTTGTGTTCATCTCCCCACAGGATCATATCCTTCCCAGAGCGTTCTCCTTGACAGAGTCATGCTCTAATAATGTAGCGGAATACAATGCTCTGCTCATTGGTCTTCAGCTCGCCCACGGAATGGGGGTACGCTATCTTGAAACTTATGGCGATTCAAAACTGATCATTAGCCAGGTAAAAGGTGAATATGAAGTCCGCCATGAAGACTTGGTGCCTTACTATCATACAGCCATCGAACTGGCTAGCCTGTTTGAAGGCTTCTACATCGGGCATGTGTCCCGATCTCAAAATACCAAGGCGGATGCTCTCGCTGCATTAGCGACGACGCTAGCCTTACCGGCCGATACCGAGTATCACCTCACAGTCGCAACCCGGCATCTCGTATGCTCCAAGCATATGCTAAGGATCCAAGAGGTCCATAATATCTCCGTGGATCTTGAGCCGAGGGATTGGCGCTTCCCCCTCATTGACTACGCTCTGCACGGTCTGCTTCCAGACGATCCCAAAGAAGCGGCGTCCATCAGACGAAGGTCGCTCCGTTTCTACTATGATCCCACTTTGAAGACACTCTACCGTCGTTCATATGACGGTGTCCTCCTCCGTTGCCTTTCCCATTCAGAGGCACAGGAAGTGCTTAAAGAAGCACATGATGGCATTTGCGGAGCTCACCAGCCGGGTCCAAAGCTTAAAGACAGGCTGCACAGACTTGGGTACTACTGGCCGACCATGATAGCCGATGCCACCCAATATGCACGAAGGTGTAAGGCGTGCCAAGTCCATGCAGACTTCATACACCAACCTTCGGAGTTGCTCCACCCTACTGTTGCTTCATGGCCATTTGAAGCATGGGGAACTGATGTCGTAGGGCCAATTAGCCCCTCTTCGGCAAGAGGTCACCGGTTTATCCTGGCAATAACCGATTACTTCTCGAAATGGGCAGAAGCCATACCATTGGC
The DNA here is from genome assembly GCA_038442645.1 of Agave tequilana. Lineage (NCBI taxonomy): Eukaryota > Viridiplantae > Streptophyta > Magnoliopsida > Asparagales > Asparagaceae > Agave > Agave tequilana. The sequence goes on from JAVJIF010007050.1 coordinate 148,036, forward strand.
CGAAGTCAAAACCTCCCATCTGGTTAGCTTCATCAAACACCAGGTCATCCATCGATTTGGTGTACCCAGACGGATCATCCATGACAATGGTCCCCAGTTCGTAAGCCAAGGGTTCTATCGGTTCTGCGATAAATACCGAATTCAGAATGTGGCTTCAACCGCCTACAATCCTGCCGCCAACGGCTTGGCAGAGGCATTCAACAAGACAATCATCAAGCTGCTCAAGAAGTTTGTCTCCTCGAATAAGCGAGATTGGGACGAAAAGCTCGGTGAATGCCTTTGGGCCTACCGAACTACGGTTCGGACACCGACAGGCAATACGCCTTTCTCCCTGGTATATGGGTGCGAAGCGGTCATCCCATTGGAAATCCAGGTGCCATCATTGCGAGTAGCCCTGACTACTAAGATGACATCAGAAGACAATGATCGCCTGCGTCTTCAAGAGCTCGAAGCCCTAGACGAGAAGCGGCTACAAGCTCAGCAACACATCGAGCTATATCAGGCTCGGATGTCAAAAGCCTTCAATAAAAAGGTCAAGCAGAGAATCTTCCATAAAGGAGACCTGGTCTTAGCCGTCAGACGACCGATGATTATGACGCACAAGACCAAAGGCAAATTTCAGCCTAAATGGGAAGGACCGTTTGTAATAGAGACAGTCTATTCAAACGGGGCATACCGCCTTATGAATGCAGGTGGCGACCTACTCATGATGCCGATCAATGGCAAATTCTTAAAGAAGTACTATCCTTAATCAAGGATCTTGCTCTCGATCAAGTTAACATTACACCTCTGATCGAGATCCGCGCGTCCGGAATGCGCACAAAGAAAGCCTCTCTCTTTCTCCAAGCATATCAAACCTGTTGGTAGCTGGGGGTTTGCTTAAAATCCCAAGGGACCTGCTCCCATTTGATTCCCTCTCCAAAATCACCTACCAATTCTCATCCATAGAATGGTAGGACCACATATACTCCGCTGTTACGTTAACATTAAACCTATGACAGCAGTCCCCTCATTTCTCCTCGTGAGAACGAGATCTCCAAAGTCACTTACCAATTCTCATCCATAGAATGGTAGGACCACATATATCCCACTGTTATGTTAACATTAAACCTATGACAGTGGTTCCCTCGTGCAAACGAGACCTCTTCACCTATCATGAAGCTTGGTGGCTTCTCAACCAGTTACGTCATTGCGACCTCTGAACTGGCAGATAGCCAAGCCTCATCTATCATTGAGCTTAGTAGCGTCTCAATTGGTTACGTCATCGCGACCTCTGAACCAGCAGACAGCTAAGTCTCAATCCCGAGCCCTGTTGACATTTACAAAAGACAGGTCTCGATACTCGTTGACATTTACAAAAGACGAGTATCACCTATTATGAAGCTTGGTGGCTTCTCAACCAGTTACGTCATTGCGACCTCTGAACTGGCAGATAGCCAAGCCTCATCTATCATTGAGCTTAGTAGCGTCTCAATTGGTTACGTCATTGCGACCTCTGAACCAGCAGACAGCTAAGTCTCAATTCCGAGCCCTGTTGACATTTACAAAAGACAGGTCTCGATACTCGTTGACATTTACAAAAGACGAGTATCACCTATTATGAAGCTTGGTGGCTTCTCAACCAGTTACGTCATTGCGACCTCTGAACTGGCAGATAGCCAAGCCTCATCTATCATTGAGCTTAGTAGCGTCTCAATTGGTTACGTCATTGCGACCTCTGAACCAGCAGACAGCTAAGTCTCAATCCCGAGCCCTGTTGACATCTACAAAAGACAGGTCTCGATACTCGTTGACATTTACAAAAGACGAGTATCACCTATTGTTGAGCTTGGTGGCTTCTAAACCAGTTATGTCATTGCGACCTCTGAACTGGCAGATAGCCAAGTTTCATCCACCATTGAACTTAGCGGCGCCTCAATTGGTTATGTCATTGCGACCTCTGAACCAGCAGACAGCTAAGTCTCAATCTCGATGCTTGCTGACATTTACAAAAGGCAAGTATCTCCCCTTTTAGCCCCGCAATGGGCTAACCTCGAGACTGGCAACATCTCAATTGGTTATGTCATCGCGACCTCTGAACCAACAGACAGCCATGCCTCATTATCCAAACAAACAAAGATGACAAAAGAATGAATTTTTATTAAATTCCAAAAGGGATGGGATACATGGAGGAGCCTATAGGCGTACATGATAAGATCGGATCCGATCTCCAAGCGAAGCTAGCCTCGTCCTCCTGTCATCTTCAGCCTGGGCCAGCGCCTGTGATCTTAGCTCCGCCTCATCGAAGTCCACCGCCTGAGCCAGACGAGCCTCGGTCTCCGCCAAAGTCGCCCTCTGTGATGACTTCCGCTCCGCCAGTTCCTCACTTCGAGCCCTGAGCTGCTTAAGCCGCGTAGACTCTTCATGACGCATCTGTGTAGCCTTCGACAAGAGGAGATTTGCCTTTCGGATCATCTCTTCAGCCCTCTTGATCTTATCTTCAGCGTCAAGAAGAGCACTGTTGGAAGCATCAATTGCACTCCCAACCTCTGCTTCCTCTGCCTCCAAGGACCTCAAGTCAGAGGAGATAGCCTCAACAGCCTCTTGAGCAGCGAGCTGAGCCTCGCGCTTCTGGGCGACAAGACGGGCCAGCCGTTCATCAGCCAAAGACGCTGCGTCGGAACGATGGAAATGGCGCCATTCCTCCACGTCCTTCTCAAGGTCATCTACCAGGAGCTCTAGAGCAGCAGCTTGATGGTACCCCTCAAAGTCCCGGATACACTCAATGCCACGGGAGAGGACCATCTTCAGCTTCGAAAATGGCACAGGCGAGCCCTTCAAGACTAGACCGATAGTCTGCTCCAAACTGTTATAGAAGCTGTCGACCAGATTACCGATAAAGTCATTCTCAGCTTCATCGACCCTTGAGACAACCTCGGAGTAATCTACCAACCCAGTCGACACCGCCACAGAAGAAGAAGCGGGAACATCGACTGCAGCAGGGCAAGCCAAAGGTGACCTCGGCGGAGTCCTCAGCGACACCAGCACGCCAGCCACCGCGGAGGTAGGACTGGCAACCACCTCCTGAGCAGCAGGCTCAACTACCAGCGTCGGGGAGGTAGGGCTCACAATCACCCTCAGTGCCGTATTCGGCAAAACAGTCTGCACCTCACTCGTTGATGTGACTGGAAGTGAGGGTACCTCCGGGACTGCCGCCTCTTCAACCTCAGGGCCCTCCGCTGATTTGGGCTGATAAAAAGGCAGGTCGCCATACAGCGCGTCTAACACAGCTGCGTCTGCCCCGGTCGAAGCGCTCATATCGCCCTTTGACCCTTCAGGAAAACCCTCCGCTTCTTTCGAAGCTGATGCACCTTGGGGACGAATACCTGCAACAAAACCAAGGTCAAAAAGGAGATGCAACAAATAGGCGAGGACCAAGAGATCTTAGTCTTACCAAAGGCCGATGTCACCTCGTCAGCCGCATCGGAATCCAAGGGTCCCATCGGAAAGTTCTTACCAGACTCAACGCGGATAGCTGGCCCACTCGCCGATTCCTCCGCAGACCACCCGGCAGAGCTGGATGCCATAGGACTTCCTTTAGAAGTCCCAGCGCCCGAAGGGCCAATATCGGCCGCATCACCTCCAGACTCCTCCGAGCGAGCAAAGGAACCAGCTGCACTTCCATAAGTGAACAGGGGATCGTAGTGCTCCCCTTGCTCTCCAACTGCCTCAGCTCCTGCAACAAAAAGCAAATGATGAGTTATGTAAAGCGCGCTAAAGGCATATTAGATGGGACCAATCTTACCAGTAGTCGGTTCAGCAACCGACGGCTCAGCCACTAATAGAGCAGCAGAAGGAGGCGCCGTAGGGAGGTCGCCCTCCACCACAATGGTAGGAGTTTGGCGACGGGGCTTCTTCGCCGACGACTTCCTACGGGATCCACTCCCACGCTTCCTTTTGAAGTGGACCTCAGAGTCCTCTTCCTCCACTTCTTCCACATGCTGTGGGGGAGCTGTCCCCATTACACCAGACCCGGCTTCATGAGCACCAGCTTTGTGGGCATCAGCCCTTGTCTCTGCCTCGAAGCGAGGGCTCCCCGCATCAGAAGCCTCGCTGTCATCTACAGCGATGAACTCCTCTATGCCAGGAACACGGACTCGTTTGCCCTCCTTCTTATCCAAAGCCTTCTGCCTCATCCGATGAGAAATCAACTTCACACCAGAACTATTGGCATTGAATTCAGGAGGCGTGGAATTCGAAGCTGCATACCATTGGCAGAAACACAGGGTCGTCCATAGGCCGGGATCCCTCAACGGCGTGCGTAGCCACGCTCCAGTATCATCCGCGGTAAAGAACCGCCAAGCACGAGCCCCATCAATAAGGCTCCCCAGGAAAGCCAGGTCCGGATTCGGGTTGCCCACATACAACTGGTCATACCCAAATTGGCGGGCGAACCGGCTCGGGATGTAGGGCTCCATGTAGCAGGTATCCCCACTCCGGTACAGCAGATGCGAGGGCCGGATACAGACCAGCCACTCGAAAATACCCCGACTCATGGGGGACCGACCTGATTCCACATCACGGAATTCCTCGTTGTATCCCGCACCCCGCAGGCGAGGAAAACAGCGGAACAGGCTGTAAACGTCATAACGACGCACTAACTTACGGGCCTCGGCCACATAAGTTTTCTGCCACAAACAGCCTTCAAAACGACGGAGAAGCGCCGTTTGAACACCCTGCGGAGGGTCCTCCCCAGCTCCAATTAAAGTAGGGCAGTGCAAGGCGAACCACGCCATCAAGTAGGTGTACGGCAAACCTACCCTAGGATTGGGTCCGTCACGAGGCAGGACGGCACCCTTCCCTCGCCTTGACGCCATTGGCCTGCAGAAAGCCTCCGTCAGTACACGAAGGCCCCTCTGGATACAACACACCATGGCCGGGAGAAGACCCAGACGGTGGCCATGGACCAAGCGGACAGCAGGCAGCAGCACATTCGGGTGGACAATGTCACCCGAAGAAGAAGGCACGACACACTTCTTTAACCAGATGGTTAAGAATCCGGCCAGCAACGCCTTGCGAGACATAGGCCAACGGGCTTGATGGTGAAAGCTCCGAAGAACATCACCCTTCTCGAAAGGACCATCATCTTCTGTCACGACGATGTCCTTTTCAGCATGCACCTCCATCCTTGCCAAGATGTCCTCTTCAACAACTCCGCAATGAGCTGCCTCGGGCGCACTAGTCATATCCGGGAACAAGTAGTTCCCCCAGCTCTTTAAGCTCTTCGAGCTACCCTTACCACCAGTATGGATGCTGGAACAAATGTGCAGGTGGCACATCAATTCCCGATATGTCTCAAGCAAAGCAGGCTCTTGCTTCTCCAAGAGGGCCAGCTCCGCCTCACACGGAAAATACTCTTCATATGGAAGAGACCCGAAGGGCAAAGCAGAGATCTCTCGCATCTCATGCAGGGCCATGCCCAATTCACCAACCGGGGTGAAGAAAGTCCCCGAGGCTGGGCAGTACAACTCAAGAATGGCGTAGAAGCACGCCACCTTCATCTCGATGCCGTAGCAGGTCGCCCTGACGGCCTCATAGAGGTTCAACCTCTCTAATTCCCCCTCAAAATGATTGAGGATATAATTGGTCAACTCCGCCCACCATGACCTAGGAGGGTGGACCCAACCAGGAGCCCTGAAATCTGTGGCGGGGTAGTTCCCGTCAGCTTCGCAGAACTGAGTACCGAAGGTCGGCGCCGCAGCTGGATTCTCTCCTACTGGAAGGTCCCGTGACACCTTCCCAGGGTATAGCCCTATTATGCTATGAGGAGGGCCCGCCCTCGAATAGCCGGTTTGGAATGTCAACCTCCCGACACTTACAGACTCGACGTTTAGGCTCACGCCCCACGCCATCTTCCGAGCCCAAGTCACGCTCGCGAAAGAAGACAAAGCGAAATGCCGCTTACTAGACGGGAGATAGAATCTCTCGCCATCCAACTGGAAGATCCACTGGCCTTCGCCGGCCTGCAGCTGGCGATCGGGATCAGGTGCAGCATCCCCGAACATGAAGTCAGGCTTTTTGTAAGCCTGACGGTCGATATCTTCAAACGGAGCCGTAGTCAAAATACTCCGCATGGCCTGCGGGCCACCGCTCTGAATGAGCGTATCCCGTACAAGGGAGCTCGGCTCACTGAACAAGGAAGCCTGCCCGATGAACTGCAAGCTGATGCTCCCGCCTGCTCGACTGGTTACGCCAAATAGACTGTTCTGGAGGCCGGAGGCGTAATGTACTGCAAAAAAAAAAAAAAAAAAAAAAAAATGAACTATGATTAGTTCACCAATCGAATGGATGCGAAGACATAAAAATTCGCTAAGGCATAGCCTCGTCCAGAAAGCAGGAACAGAGGGATAATAGCTTTGATAAAAAGCTTCGCTTCACAGATAAGACTGCATCTTTGCAGGAAGTGGCATAGCCCTAAGGGCTGACGTCATCAAAAGGACGTTATGGTTAACAGTCACCCTTCGTGGCCACGACTGAACGCACGCGACCCATGTCCTGTTCCTCAACAGGATGAAAATTGCCCAAGCAATGGCTTCCTATGGAAGCCCAAGAGAAGAACTGTTCAGTTCTTACTTCCCTGGTGCAAGCAAAATAGGGAAGTTAAGGGAAACGAGTTCCCTGATAAGGACAGATCATATTCGATCGTCCTAATAGCCGAGTATCGACTCCAAAGGATGAAGACCACTCTCTAATCAGATTGGAGAATCTCTTACCAGCGATCGGTCGCTCAATGAACGGAGGAGGGGGCCCTCCGCTGCAGAAGTCGCTGCTTCCTTTCCCGCTCGTCTCTTGGGCGCCATTGAAGAATTACAGGAGTCTTTGAACTCTTGAAGATGAAGAAAAGGAAGAAGAAGAGTCAGGTACTCTGGAAAATTCAAAGAGAAATGATGATTTTCTCTCAGCCCGATCGGGCTTTTATAGGCCAATCAGCGCCTAAATCAAGGCCTCAAAAAAGGGCACATGCCGCCGTTTCGAATTAATTCGAAACAGTGCCCGAAGCGCCTGAGACGCTTTCCCAAAAGCGACGGTTCAATCCCACTAAAGGGTTAACTCCGCACTAGAGCAAAGTGCGGACTTCGCGCAATCCTTCAAGGACTTAACCGAAAGGTTTGAATTAGCCCTCTAAAGAGGCGCTGATATGACAGCCTCGCGAAGATCACTCAAAGGAAGGGCTATGTCCTTAGCCCCGTGCGCAGTTTAGCCCAGCAATGGCCGAACTCTCAGTGAAGTAAGCAAAAATCATATGATCAGACAAAGAACTTTCATTGATTTAAAAGCAAAGATACATTTGATATTACATCAAAGTTGTGTTTCATACAACACACCTAGTTGTCTAGCAAGGCCATTTGCATAAAAGGCATACAAGCGGTTTTATCTGCTTCCAGACCAGATCAACTGGACATGAAAGGCCTTCCTCCTGCACAAGGCTGTAACCAGTTCTGCCACCGGGACACGGTCATTTTTCTCCACAAAATGGCGGATATTACTAGGCCATTTTTTGAAGCCTGGCAGTAAAAGCTTATCGCCGCCAACACGTCAGATCACCTATAATGGGAACTAGTTTTGATACCACAGATCTGACGGGTGTGAAGCCCACTCCCCTGAAGTGGATCGCCCCCAAAGGCCACCAAAGTTGAAAGTCGGCAATGGTACCGACGATCCCACAGGCAAAGCCCACTATCTCGAAGCGGATCATCTCCGACAAAGCGGCTACCAGCCTCACCTCAGAATGAATCATCTCGGATAAGAGGCTGCCAACAGCCCCTGGGACGCGCATTCGCTGCCCCGAATTGTTCCTCCTGCTTAAAAGTAAAGCTTCAACCTGGGAAGCATAAGGCAATTTTATGGCTTCTTCCATCAAGTCACCAGACTGGCAAGCATAGCTCGCTGCAAGGCAAATTGAAGCAAGTTAGCAGTTAAGCACAGAAAGAGCTGCAAAAACATTAAGTCAGATTCTTCAGCGGCAAAGCAATCCGGCTTCAGCAGAGGACAAGCTCCACCTGCACAGCAACCATGGGCTGGCTCAGCAAACGCCAAGTCCTAGCCTCGCCTATACGGCAAAGTCAGACTGATCTTGTGAGAAACAGTCTCAACCTCACCAATATGGCAAGACTGGCTCAACTATTGAAGAAGCCAAGTCCCAAGTCCTGCCTGCGCAGCGGACTTAACAGCCAATTGCAAGATGAAGAATAAGGGAAGCTAATCCCTGAAGCGAGCTGTCAAAGCTAAACCAAGGGAGATGAATTCCCTAAAAGCGGTGAAGTCTTTAAATGATCAAGACTTACTGGTCCTTGGCCGGTTAAACAACCAGAATGGGCTTTCCCACTAATTCAGAGATCTGAGTATCTCTTTCAACCAAGAGAAGAGAAGAAGAAAGGCAAGGCACTTCTCTTCAGAGGACCTCAAGTGTCCTATTTATAGGCCCCATGGCCTGAGCGCAACCACCTCAAGCATGGAAGCACGAGCGCACTTAAGGCATTGATTGCGTCTTGATAACAGGGACGGTTTCCATTGGAACCGTACAAGGGAAGAAAACGTCTCCCTCATAAAAGGCACTCATGGCGCCTTGAAGAAAGGGAGTATCCTCCCTTGGAAACGTGCAAATCGGAGAACATCTCTCTCGATCAGTGCAAGAGAAGGAGTAATCCTCCTCGTAATCGGCCCATGGCAGTTGGCCTCGGAAAAGTTAGAAGAGTTCCAAAGCGAACCTATTTCTGGAAGCCCAGATGCGGAGCTACCCGCACGCAAACGCGAAGCGACTCGCGGATCTGCACGATTCTTCGGCAAATCCATCCCAAAGCAGGATTGAAGGCGAAGCTGAACTCAACCATCATGGAGATGTTCATACTCCACACCACCATCACAGCAGTTCAAAGTGTTTCGGAGTCTGAGCTATTGCAGACTCTCGAAAACTTTGAAGGGGGTCTTGTTGACACTTAAAAAAGACAAGATTCTCATTGGTCCGAACGATGTCTAAACTTGTTGACATTTACAAAAGACAAGTGACAGACAAGCTGAAGACCAGTTTCCACCCACCTCTAAGGGACAAGAAAGCAGCTCGGACCCCACTGATCCAGCAAGCAGAACAGTGAACCCGGATTGTTTCTAAACAGACCTCAGCAGGTCTAAAATGCTAGCATATAGCATTACATTAGCCCAAGGAGATAGCCTCGTTTGAGAGGCTAACATCATCCAGAGCATCGCCAGGAAGCTAACTGACAGCTTCGCCGAAAAGCCTCTTTTCGGACTTCGCCGGGAATTGCCTCTAGCTCCGCTATGAGTTTCAAAGCGGGCAGCTCCGCCATCAGCCTGCTATGGTCAACCTTTGACCAATCAAATCTCCTGATGAGATCAGATCCAAGCAAATCAAATCCAATCAGGATTCAAATATGGCAGGTGATTGCCACAATCTCTTGACTCTCTTGAAACGAGTAAGAGGATCAGGGAAAATCCTTCAACGATATGGAAAGGATCATAACAAATCGGAAAGATCAACCGACTTGCCATTTTCTAGCTCCGCAGAAGCTATTCTAGCCTCGCAGCAAGGCTACTTTCCAGATTCAAACAGATTCAGTTCAACCTGTTTCCATATCTTCAAGGGGACGATTATACCCTTGCTCTCCCTATAAATAACCCGCCAGGGGTACAGAGAGAAGGGGGGCCAATCGAGAGAGATCAGATTGCCGAGGAAGGAGCCATCAACCGCCTTCTGATCACAAGGGCCGATCAATCAGCTTCTTCAACAGAGGCTTCTTCATAACGCACCGTGCGTTCTCGAATTCAGAGACCTTTTAGAGAATTGCTTTCTCTATCTAGGGTGTTGATGCCCTATCATCGTTCTTCTTCTCAAGGAATCTCCGGAACCAGGCGAGAAGGAATTCCTAATTGGAGGCGATTTTGAGAAGCAGCAAGAGGGTTCTACCAACTCTCTATTCTCTGATTCCCGGAACCAGGCGAGAAGGGAATCTCATCGCTCGCATCGTCAAAGGGACAAAGTGGTCGCGCGCTGACCAGACTCCTATCGGCACACTTCTCCAGAATCTCTGAGGAGATCTACTTGTAATCTTTTTTTAAGAATACTTGTAATTTAGCTCCTCAAACTTTTTATTTGTAAGTTTTCCCCCTTTGCAAACATAATGGAAAACATATTAGTATGTATGTATATGAATTTAGTACACACACATGCATGTTGACTTCTTTACCATACCTCCACCATACTTGTTGGTACAAGTACTTCATGAAGGGGAGAGGGATGAGAACCTTACTTATAGGAGTAAGGTATAGGTGTAGGGAGATGGTGTTAGGGGGACACTTGGCATGATATCATTAAAGGGAATGAAGTATAAATAGGGAGGAAATGAGGAGAAAACTCTCATTTGGCAACACTCCTTCTCTTCATTTTCAACTCCAAACTCCCTCACTTCTCTTAATTGCAGCCGGCCAGGAAAACAGCCAGCAACCATATTTTTTTCCTCCATTTTCTTCACCTACACACTCTCTCTCCCCCTCTCATTCCCTCACAAATATCTCCTTTAGTTCCTTTATACTAAAATACTAGTTCAATACTGTCAGTATTTGTTTTGTTGATATCGAATTATCCATCATAATTGATATACTTAATATTAAGTTGTCAGATTTACTCAATACTGACTCTAACTGGTTTTCACCAGTTTAATTGCTTACTTGATACTTATACACCATCATCGGTCACCCATTATCTGATAATCATCAGACTTGATCTTATTCAGTAGTTTTTCATTAATAATCATTAATCGCTAAAAGTACAATATCTACTTATGAGTTCTGATTCAAAGGTTTTATTCTTTCACCTCTCATCAGGTTCGATGAATCTTAGTTATTTATCCATCAAATTGCTTTCAGTTGCCACCGATTAACAACTTAATTGATATATATAAATATGTAGGCCATCAGCTGACCCTTACTGCCTCAAGTGTGCTAGTCGATATAGAAAATCACGTTATAAGCATATATATATATATATATATATATATATATCATGAAACACAACAAATACGAAAACAGTATTCGCAAGATCAATACTAAACATACTACATAATATTTGAGTATCCCATGTACTTAGCTTAACAATAAGTTTCTGATGTTCAATTTATTTATCAAGCATGTCCGGTAGTGTTAGGAATTTAGTTGCTCTAATTCAGTTCATTATAAATTAGCTTGATCAGTTCTATCATTATCGGTTCACGTTCACAGTTGCTAATTCACCAAAATGTCCCGATCCCAGCTGAGTTATCAATATTAACAAAATCTTCAATAGTTTAATCAGTACGCTATTTTTATCATACTGCATCAATTACATATATCCCATTTAGCAGAGTTTTCTATATCACGGTTACATCGAGTAACTCGAAAATAATTTTTAATTTCATTTGCATAGTTCAATTTTAATATCAACGTCGGATTCTGCTTATACCAGTATCAACATAAAAGATTTTATAATTATCCAATCATGGTTGATGGGTCTCAAGTGATCTTTTATCTTAATTGATTTCTAATTATCTCTTATTAATAAATAAATACATGATCTGTAATCGATTTTCTGTTGTCACTGTTTAATCTACTCACCGGGTATGCCGGTGTTAACTAACTACCCTTCGATTATTATTATCCATAACTATTACTTTCATAACAGATTGGACATCACTTACATATAATATATTTCACTAGCATCATTATTATCTTACTATTTAATACGCATGCAATCACAGCGTTTAATGAAATCAGATGTAGACTTTACCCACTTAATGATTTTCAGGTTAAGTAATATCAATATTCATCACAGACAGCTAGATGGTATTAACCGAGAATCTATACTTAACCATTTTTATCAGAATCCAGTACTTAATTATTCGCTTCTTAATTCTAGTATATACTCACAACATATACATTATGTTCAGAATTCCACAAACACATAACTTATATGGCATTTGTCTATATTTAATCATATTAATATACTTACAGGCTCTTAATGGTCATGCCATACGAACTTTAACTAGCCATTCTCAATTTGGTATCATACCCGTATTATGTTCACGCACATATATGCATAACACGCCCGCAATTCATTATTCGGGATATCTTATTGGATTTCGGTTCCATAACACCAATTCACTTTTACAATAACTGTCACAATCAACTTTTTAATGATGTAATCTCTTAGTTCCAATGAATCAATATTATCAATAATATTCCAATAACAATTATTTCTAAGTTGGGAAAAAACAGACTTGAGTTAGTACTTTCACTCACCAGCATTCAATAAATTCTTAAATGCCCAATACCACATACGGATATACAGGATGTGTAGCTCTCGTTTTCACGATCACAACGGCTCAAGAAATCGTCCGAATTCGACTTCAGATGGCCAAGATATCGTTCGAAAACCAAAACCAATATAAAAGGTTAGATACGTAATAACTGAAAATATGCTTATTATTTTATTTTTTCTTTTCTTTTTCTTTCATTTTTTTCATTTCTCCAATCTCTTAATAAAATCAAAAATTAGGATTAAATACCTATACCCGGTATTCATACGAGTATTTCATGCAGTATGTACGCTCGTGTATTTCCATATATTTTTCTGTATTTCTTTATTCATAGTAAATTTATAATTAATATCAAAAGAATATCCGGTAATATACTGATTACCGATCTCCTTATCAGTATAATCTGAAAGAATAGGAATATATCGAATAAACCAGATTTATAATATTTAAGTGTTACACCACTTATATTAATGTACAAATATACATGGGTATCAATGTTTCCTCATATCAATTAACCTGATATGATTTATAAAAATTTAAATCCATTCTGAGTTTTCGTTAAATAATTATTGAGAATTATTTAACACATGAACAATTAGTTTAATAATCATAAGAATTCACAGAAAAATATTTTTAATCCAATGAAAATATTTTAGCTCAGAGTTTACCAATCCGGGTGTTACAACTCTACCCCCCTTAGAACAAGTTTCGTCCTTGAAACTTGGCATATCTGATAATAGACAAGAGTAATACTTTCAATTTCTTTTTTATATCATGGAATCTTTCTTCTAATAGAGAAATTTTATTATCTTCCGAGCATGCATCTCCTTATGTGTTCACAACATGCAATATATGCCCAATATTATCACTTTCACGCAGAATATATCTTACACATACTTTCTATCATTACATTCACCATCATACTTGGTGATATACACATCATATAGTATCATATTCATACATTACACTTGGTGATAATCGTTTTATATTTCATCACACATCGTATCAGCACATACACGTACCATACTTGATGATACGTCCATCACATGTGCTCAATATGGTTCTTCCGTTCTGATTAAATCTTGTCTTAGCTGATATTTTTGGCCATTTTCTTATTCCAGTGCCCCATACCGTCGATAATTCATACTAAGAGCCCGCACACCTAATAGAACTCATCCGAATCAAAGTATATGCGGGTATAATTTAATTCGAATATAAGAAAAAGTTAAATATCATGCATTTCGAGATTAATCATACGCATAAGAACCCATTGCACTTATGAACTTCTTACATCAAGGCACACATTCATTCATACAAACTGTACACTCACAGACATTCATTATAACAATCAACGTTATTCCTGAATCAACGACTTAAATTAATCTCTAGGCTAATATTGTGTTAGACCTACACCTGAGTTCTATTCCAAGTTTCTAAGCTTAAGCTCTAATACCAACTGTAACGGTCTCAGGTTTAATTACCTAAATATCCATAATCATCAACCTTATCGCTCGTTAATCAGAATATACTAAAGAAATTTCAGCTAACACAAGTCTACTTATAAATTTCAAATTTTCATCATATTATTCATCTAAAAGTAAATCAATTAACATATACATAAGAATTTCTTCCCTTGATATATATATATATATTCTGACCCAAACCATTTATCAGTTCAACTCAATATACAGACTGCACATTGTCATATTTAATTCTCATTTATCAAAATGTAACACTATTTACTGCCACTAGCACTAACTCACAATTACTAAGAAGATCAGAGTTTACAAAAAGGGAATCACATTCTACCATAAAATACATGCAATGTCTCAGGAGGACATCCTTTCAGCTCAAAGCCGGACCTTCGCCTTGCCGGGACCTGAAAACATCAATCTGTGGTAGGGTGAGCTCAACAGCTCAATAAGTAAAATCAGTCAAAACAGAGTTTGTATTATACTACCATTGTACTTCAAATATTATGCAGTTGAGCAATGTCAAAAATCAGTTTCAATACTTTCTACTTATGGTTGATATTACAGCTTATGAGTCATAGATTCTTTCTATTATCTGATACTTTCTATATGTATTCTTCTAGTACACGTGACCAATATTTCATTAACATACAATATCAATGATTTTGCAATACTTGACCTACTGGTTAGTCTCTTATAATCACCTCTCCTTTTCAAGTTTGTAACATGTTCGTATTTCATATATAGTCATGGCTACAGCACAACTCTTGTAGAGCCTAATCTTACTCACTAGATTAGTTACAATTCAATATTGCACCTAACCCAATATACATATGACATCACACACTACTCATGATAGTATCCAATTATAACTATGTATTCATACATGAAGAAATACGAGACACACACATCCATATACTGGATGTCACAACAATCTATTTACCCGATGTCATAGACAACTACATGCATATACTAGGTACCATACATATTAATATCCTTAATTCGGATATCATAAATAATCATATCCATATACCGAATATCATAAACAATTATATCCATATACTAGATGCCATACCCATTAACATCCATAATTCAGATATCATAAACAATCATATCCATATACCGGATATTATAAACATATATTCAAGCATACTTCAACAAAATAATATCAATACTCCCCTTCGATTACCTCCGATTCAACCCGGTCCCTTCCTCCGAAACAATAAATAACAATAATACTCCCCTTCGATCACCTCCGGTTAAACCCGGTCCCTTCCTCTAATACAATAAATAACAACAATACTCCCCTTTGGTTATCTCCGGTTAAACCCGGTTCCTTTCTTCAATATAATAAATAACAACAATACTCCCCTTCGGTCACCTCCGGTTAAACCCGGTCCCTTCTTCCAATACAATACATGACATTATATACATACTTATGCATATTTCTTATCACAAAGGCATTCACATACATACCGATGTGTCACACAGTCAAGTTCATGCGATTTCATTTCTTAATTCATTAGTTTCGAGGAATTCTTATCATATTTAAGAGGTACCAAACACACACATAATGCGTTCAATTTAATGATCTCCAATATCGTACCGGTCAAGTTCTGATTCGTAGTACCAGTATTCGCTTTTTCTAATCATAATACTTATTCACCTGTTATCATTTAGTTAACATCTGGGATCCATCATCATTTGTCTCTTTTACCCTCAGGCAGACTGCCTATTGGTTACAACTTGATTTAATTCAGAATTTTCTCATCACTTCTGATACAAGTGATAGTTACACGACAATTCTGATATCAATGAATTATTACACTTTTGTATTATAAATATCCTTTATTTCAAGTAAGGACTGATTTTAGTTTTTTTATTTGGTACAGTCTAAATTTACCCCAGGTTCTACCAATACCGGTTTTAATGCTACTAACTTCTATACAGCATGTTTTGGTGTTACTTACTTCTATCTTCTAGTTCTAAACCACACAGTCAATTACTAACCAAATCATCATCTACATTCGAATATGAATCAAACCACACACATATATGCATGCATACACATACACATATCACTTACCAATACTGGATTAATAATCCCATGGACACGATGCTCAATCTTTCATCTGTATCATAAATTTACAATTGTTAAGGTAATTATCTAACTCTTACCGGTTAGATATAATCGGTGTCACTATAAAGATGTGACTTTCAAGTTTAATAGAGGATTCTGATTTTCTGATAAATCAATTATAAGGATACCTGGAAGTTTCCGGTGTATAGAGTAGACATACCAAAATACTAGTTCAATACTGTCAGTATTTATTTTGTTGATATCGAATTATCAATCATAATTGATATACTTAATATTAAGTTGTCAGATTTACTCAATACTGACTCTAACTGGTTTTCACCAGTTTAATTGCTCACTTGACACTTATACACCATCATCGGTCACCCATTATCTGATAATTATCAGACTTGATCTTATTCAGCAATTTTTCATTAATAATTATTAATCGCTAAAAGTACAATATCTAATTATGAGTTCTGGTTCAAAAGTTTTATTCTTCCACCTCTCATCAGGTTCGATGAATCTTAGTTATTTATTCATCAAATTGCTTTCAGTTGCTACCGATTAACAACTTAATCGATATATATAAATATGTAGGCAATCAACTGACCCTTACTGCCTCAAGTGTGCTAGTCGATACATAAAATCACGTTATAAGCATATATATATATATATATATATATATATATATATATATATATATATATATATATATCATGAAACACAACAAATAAGAAATCAGTATTCGCAGGATCAATATTCAACATACTACATAATATTGAGTATCCCGTGTACTTAGCTTAACAATAAGTTTTTGATGTTCAATTTACTTATCAAGCATGTTCGGTAGTGCTAGGAATTCAGTTGCTTTAATTCAGTTCATTATAAATTAGCTTGATCAGTTCCATCATTATCGGTTCACGTTCACAGTTGCTAATTCACCGAAATGTCCCGATCTCGTCCGAGTTATCAATATTAACAAAACCTTCAATAGTTTAATCAGTACGCTATTTCTATCATACTACATCAATTATATATATCTCATTTAATAGAGTTTTCTATATCACGGTTACATCGAGTTACTCGAAGATAATTTCTAATTTCATTTGCTTAGTTCAATTCTAATATCAACTTCAGATTCTGCTTATACCAGTATCAACATAACCGATTATATAATTATCCAATCATAGTTGATGGATCTCAAGTGTTTTTTTTATCTTAACTGATTTCTAATTATCTCTTATTAATAAATAAACATTCATGATCTGTAATCGATTCCCCGTTGTCATTGTTTAATCTACTCACCGGATATACCGGTGTTAACTAACTACCATTCGATTATTATTATCCATAACTATTACTTTCATAACAGATTGGACATCACTTGTATATAATATAAATTTTCACTTCACTAGCATCATTATTATCTTACTAGTTAATACGCATACAATCACATCGTTTAATGGAATCGGAGGTAGACTTTATCCACTTAACGATTTTCAGGTTAAGTAACATCAATATTCATCACAGACAGCTAGATGGTATTAACCAAAAATCTATACTTAATCATTTCTATCAGAACCCAGTACTTAATTATTCGGTTCTTAATTCTAGTAAATATTCGCAACATATACATGATGCTCAGAATTTCACAAACACATAACTTATGTAGCATTTGTCTATGTTCAACCATATTAATACACTTACAGGCTCTTAACGGTCATGTCATACGAACTTTAACTAGCCATTCTCAATTTGGTATCATACCCGTATTATGTTCACGCACATACATGTGTAACACGCCCGCAATTCATTATTCGGGATATCTTATTGAATTTCGGATCCATAACACCAATTCACTTTTACAATAACTATCACAATCATCTTTTTAATGATGTAATCTCTTAGTTTTAATGAATCAATATTATCAATAATATCCTAATAACAATTATTTCTAAGTTGGGAAAAAACAGACTTGAGTTAGGACTTCCACTCACCGGCATTCGATAAATTCTTAAATTTTCAATATCACATACAGATATAGAGGATGTGTAGCTTTCGTTTCCACGATTACAACGGCTCAAGAATCGTCCGAATCCGACTACAGATAGCCAAGATATCGTTCGAAAACCAAAACCAATATAAAAGGTTAGATACGTAATAACTGAAAATATTCAGGGGGCTGTTTGTAATTTTTTAGGGCCCCAAAATAATTATTCAATCTCACAGGGGTTAAAATAAAATTTTACCTTTTAATATGAAAGTGGATCGGGTTAGATCTTAACGGATTGGGTTTTAAACCCAAACCCGAATTGGTTTTCTCACCGATTCGCAAGCAGCAGCAGTTGCTGCTGCTCGCTGCGCCTACTGCCCGGCCGGCTCGCCGGCACCACTACGGTGCCCCTGGCCGCTGGAGGGCCCCACAGAGAGAGAGGGAGAGAGAAAGAGAGAGAGATGGGTGGGGGGCATGGTGCTCCCCCCAACGCCGGCTGGCCCCCGGCGTCGTCGGCGCCTCGCCGCCGGTTGTGCCGCCAGAGAGAGAGAGGGAGATGAGAGAGAGAGAGAGAGATGAGAGTGAGAGAGAGAGAGAGTTTTTATTTCTCTCTCCCCCACCTACTCCCACCTACTCCCTATACCTCCCATGCCTCCCATACTTATTATTTTTTTTTCTTTTCTTTTCCTTTCATTTTTTTTCATTTCTCCAATCCCTTAATAAAATCAAAAATTAGGATTAAATACCTATACCCAGTATTCATACGAGTATTTCATGCAGTATATACACCCGTATATTTTCATATATTTTTCTGTATTCCTCTATTCATAATAAATTTATAATTAATATCAAAAGAATATCCAATAATATACCGATTACCGATCTCCTTATCAGTATAATCCAAAAGAATATGAATATACCGAATAAATCAGATTTATAATATTCAAGTGTTACACCACTTATATTAATGTATAAACATACATGGTATCAATGTTTCCTCATATCAATTAATCCGATATGATTTATAAAAATTTAAATCCATTCCGAATTTTCGTTAAATAATTACTAAGAATTATATAACACAGGAATAATTAGTTTAATAATCTTAATATATTTAATCCAATGAAAATATTTTAGCCCTGAGTTTACCAATCCGAGTGTTACAGTAATTCTTTTTCTTTTCTTTCATAGTTTTTCAATTTAATCTAAAGTTGCATTTTATTTTATTCTTTTCCTTGTTTTTGTTTTACTTTCCTTTGAAGTGCATGTAATTCAAATGAATCCGATGGCCTCGAATGTGCCTTGCTCTTACAAGTGCCATTGATGATTTATGGTGATGAATAATCATTTTGTATTATTTTATGCTTGCGTCTTTTATTTGATCGCTTAAGCTCGGAATGAGGAAGATCTTATATGCCATACTTCAATCGCCTTCAAGTCAAGGTAAGTCGTTGCAACATTCAAGGTAAAGCAAGCACCGAAGAGATAAGTGAACTTTAGTTTTTCTTTATTTTAATTTTTTTAGTATTAGAACACTTCTAAAAACTAACTCTTTATTCTTTTGATTTCATTCTTTTTAACTTAATATTCCTTTTTGCAACAACACCATTTTCTTCTTCTCCTCCTCTTCTACCAACACTTTTCTTCTCGCTTTTAAAACAAAGAAGAAACCATTTAACCGATGAATAGTAACTTAGGAAAAAAATTTACTTAACGCTTCTATTGCAGTCCCTCCTTGAGGATCACGGCCCACATAGCCGCTTGTTATAGCAGTAGCATTGAGCAACTTAGCATTCCTATCTTTCATTTCTAAACTTTAAATTTTCTGTACAAGTTCAGACTCGATTAACCATCTCCTTCAAAGTTATGTTCTTTCGTTCAACAATCTCATTTTGCTGAGGAGTATATGGTGCTATAGTTTGATGTATTATACTAAATTTAGCACATAACTCACTGAATTTATTTGATTAACATTCTCCGCCTCGGTCAAATTTTAGAATCTTTATATCTTGTTGAGTTGATTCTCAACCTTCGCTTTATATGTTATAAACATACTCATTGCCCCATCCTTACTATTTAGAAGATACATATAACAATATCTCGTACAGTCATCAATAAAAGTAATAAAATATTTTTTACCGCCTCTTGTTGGCATAGACTTCAAGTTACACAAGTTGTTATGAATTAACCCTAAAGCTTCTATATTTCGATCAATTGAGTGAAAGGAGTTTCTTTGCGAACTTGGCCTCAACACATATCTCACACTTATGAATTTCTTTCAAGTTGAGTTTAGGAATATATCTTAAATTAGACAAGTTCTGTAAAGACTGGTAATTTACATGCCCTAATCTGACATGCCATATTATAGGAGATTCAAGCAAATAAACAAAAGATTTTTCTTTATTTATGAGCTTCGGGAACAGAACACATACTTTTTATCCACAACAACAATATTGGCCTTAAAAAAACTATCAACAAGATAATCCTTGCTCACATACACCCTACCCGTAGTAAGTATAAATTTGTCAGATTTAAAAATCATTTTAAAGCCTTTCTTACTAAGGATTGATTCGGAAATCATGTTCTTGCGGATAGCCGAAACATGCAACACATCATTCAGAGTGAGTTCCTTCCCAGACGTCCATCTCAGTATAATATTTTCTTTTTCCTCAACTTTGGAGATGGCTGAGTTGCCTATGAACAACATCATGCTTCAGCTTTTTTTATTCAGAGAATAGCATTTTCTTGGAGCAGATATGTCGGGTAGCCCATGTATCTACCTACCAATCCTTATTATTGGTTGTCAGATTCACTTCTAACACCATAGCTGATAGGTTTGGTCATGTATGGTCGGTCATGTTTGCATATGGCTGGTCCTTCTTATTCTTTTTGAGATGATTGTGACACCTATTTGCCTTGTGTCCGTCTAAGTTCTCTTGAAGGGCTTGTTCTTGCCTTCTTGATCCTCGTTTTTGTATCCCGGGGCAGTCTTCTTCCGCTTAAATCCCTTGGAAGTAGACGCTTTCCCTTTGAGTCTTCGATCACGTTTGCCCTGGCCTTATAGGAGTTCTTATTACTCCTCTAATCGGATTTTCGGTTGTCCTCTTCAATCCTAAGCCTCAAAATGAGATCTTCCAACCTCAGCTCTTTGCGTCTGTGCTTTAGGTGATTCTTGAAATCTCTCCACGCAGGTGGGAGTTCCCCACGATAGTAGCAACCTGAAAATTTTCAGGTAGAATTATACATTCAGTCTCTATCTCGTGCGTGATAATTTAGAACTATTGCACTGAGTGATTACAGTGTTATTATCCACCATCTTGTACTCAAGAAATCGTCCAATGACGAGCTTCTTAGTACCGGCATCCTCGGTTTTATACTTTTTATCGAGGCTTGCCTATAGCTTTTTTGTTGTTGGGATAAGACTGTAGACATTGTAAAGAGAGCCATCCAGTTCGTTTAAAATATAATTTTGGTAAAAGAAGTCACCTTGTGTCCATGTATCAGCTGCATAGACAGAATCCTGATCTGTTTCGTGTCCGGTGGATCTTCTTGCTGGAATTTGGGCAGATACAGAATGGTTAGGTAGAAGAGCATATTCTGTTACCACATCTTGAATTCTATGCAATCTAATTTTTCTGGCTTCTTCGGCTTCGGGTTAGAAAGTGGACTAGACACCATTGTCTGGATCGATGCATTCAGTGCCCTATTGGAACTATTTTCGTGATTAGTTTCAGACATCTTCTGCATTCAGGCAGAGTAAAAGTTAGTAACTTCAACAGTTAATTGTCCTAAAATTGTTAGATCTGACAACTAATCATGATCGACCGATCTAATTGGCCAGGTCAGTGAAAATCAGGTGGTAGGTTTTTCGTTTGATAGAACATTCTTTAATTACAGAACCACCTTTCAATTCTCTTCATTAGTTAAACACCAATTAGACTGGTATTAGTCAGTCTCAATATATAATAGTAACATTTATAAAAATAAATATTCAAGCATAACCCCTGTAAACAGAACGTTAGTTCAATTACACAGTATATGAAGTGAAGTACACATATAACGAATCTCCTTAAGACAATTATGTCCCTCGCAACGGTGCTAACGAGCTACTGGACGCTGGTCTACCAAGATAACTCTTCCATGTTATTTGGATAGCACCACCAAATAGGCCGTACAATTGAACTAAAATTAATCAGTACATTCACTAATTGGAAGAAGACAAAAAACTTGGACCAAGACAAACTTTCGAGAGAATAATTGTCTTAATTATAAGTGGAATATTTAGAGGAGAGAATGAAGGTAAGTCAGAATTTTTGTCTGAAGGATGACTCAGATTTGACTCTGAATTTTCTGTCGGTGTGTTGGAAATTGTTGAGAGGAGCACCATACTTATAGTGAAATATAGTGCTCCTGATCTGCTGTTGGAGGGTTCATTAGGGCACACACCAGGTAGGGTCAGGTTTCTCGCTGCGTCCGTGTCTGCACGACCCGATCCAAAAGGAACCACAGCCTCACCCACGATACCGAGTGCGATCCGGTCCAAAAAGAACTGAGCCCACGCCCGTGCTCCAGCGCTAGGGTGGCGCATATGGGTATAATTTCCCTTCAAACGCGCGCGAAAACTCCAAGTACTCAAAAGACATGCCCTAAGTTCCCATCTTGTCATATTTAAAGCCCTCGACTTTTTCTATTTCATTTGGTCCCTTTTACCTCTTGAATTATGCTACCTTCTGTCTTGAATATCTCATTCATTCGGAAACGAAATTGAACATGTGAATACACCCCCATTGGAAGGAGAACACACTCCAACCATCATTCTTGTGATTTTAGCAACAATTCACACCTAAATTCAGCTCAAAGATTTACTTGAAATTTCTCATTTCCCAACACATTTTGTGAATTATTGTTTCACTACAGTTCATTTTTTGTAATTTTTTTATGTGGTCTCTACTTCTAAAAAGTTTCATCTTGTTGAGTCGAATCCCGCCAAGTTCGAGCCCGCGCATCTATTAACGAGTGAGAGAGTCTACATTTCCCAAACGGGTCGGGTTATATCGGGTCGGTTAAATATCGTTGCCCGTGCCTTCTCACCGACCCACTTCACTTGCTGTCCAAAACCGAAAGGGCGAGAAACATTCGACGAACCCTAAATTCCCTCGTTCGTGAGGCGAAGCGAAACAAAGGTTAGTTTCTTTGAAACCCTAGCTCATTCCTCTTATATTTTGCTAAAATCTTAGATTTGTATGCTTCTTTTTTTAATCCTCGCTGATTTGATCCCATCTGCCGCCAGTAATTCAAAGTTTTTCTTTTGTTTGCTTCGGAAACCCTAGAAGGTTGAGATCCTGATAGAGTTAAGAATAGAAATGATATTTGATGTATTTACTGTAAATTTAGCCGGATTTCTCATTTTTTTAGCAGTTCTTGTCGAATTTTGGGATCTGGAATCGTTTTCTATATCTTAAATATATTCAATCATTCTTAAATAAAAATCATAATTTTTTTGTCACTTCCAAAATCCTAGCAGGATTTGGCCTTTTGTCTGAGAAAGTAAGGTTGAATCGAGCATTGTTTTCTGGATTCGGGTTGGAATCCCTCCTAATTTAACAAATTTTTAGCTTAGGTTACCCATTTTATCTTTGCTCTCAGAGCCAGAACCCTAATAAGTTTTGGCTTTTACTGTGCCTGCTTAAAATTTAGGGTATCACTTCTATTTTGAATATGGATTGTCAACTGCTATTGATTAGCTCTTGCTCAAATTCACGACTCTAATTTCCTGTTCAAACAGCATTCGAATTGATAGTAATTTTGTTTTTTGATTTCTCATTATGCAAATTTGTTAGTTGAGATGCTTTATCTTTTAATTAACACTTGTTAGCATTTATTTGCCCTTCAATTTCCTGTTTGTTTTTTATTACAAAACTTTAACTTGCTTGGCAACTGGTTAAGGTTTCTCAAGTGGGTTTAACCCCTCGTGCATTTGTGAGTGTTTGGATGAGAAGTCAGGATTTGGAAAAAGAGAATTTTTGTGGTCAGTCTAATCTGCTAGTAAGGTTAAGAAATTTTCTTATGGGGATGTATGGCTTGTTACCTTGTTGAAGGATTTTAACCTTTGTTGCAAGGATCCCAAGTTGCAATACAAGCGTGAGTTAAACTATCTCAACCCCATGCTTTATCCTGATAGGGAGCTTGCCCTAACAAGTTAGAAAAATTGACTTTTATTGAGTAGAAAAGAGATATTTGACTGCTATAATTTATTTTCCTTATGTGTGTGTGTGTGTGTGTGTGTGTGTGTGTGTGTGTGTTCATTTGATCATTTCTAGCTTAAATTTTGACCCTATATTGTTAGTTCTTATTTGACCATTATGTGAATTGTAAATTGCTAAATTTTTTTTTGTCTTAATATTTGTATGTTGAAGTTAGTGGGTGAATCACTTCTGGAACTTTGGGACTCATATGCCCTGATTGTAATTCAGCATCAATTGGTGTTTACTTCTCTTTTCAATTTTCCTTCTGCTCTGGCTGACCAAGCTTAGAAAGTTATGATTTGGGCAGTTCTAGAGTTAATCTGAGACTTGAAACCTGTTTTGGTTTAAATTGGGATGTAGAATTGCTATTTTTATTCAAGCATCACAGTTACTATTTTTTTATCAGTTATATTTTATTTTGTCTAGGGTCATCAGTAGTTTATTATTACAGTAAGGTTAATCCAATAGTGTCCTAGCAGAAATATGAAAGTTGAAATCCACAACTTTTAAAACCTTATCATAATTTGGGTTTACCTTTTCTTTCGTCATTATGTATGCATTGTTGCCTGTGTAGTCCAATCATTTAAGGTTATTTATCGCTTCAAGAGTAAAAATGCAATTTTCGGTTGAGCTTCGTATGAAGTTTTGCATTTCTTCACATCTGTTCTGGTCTGGTTTAAATGTGAGATATGGAATCCCTAACAATCAAGTTTAACCATAATTTAAGTAAAGTGTACAAGTATTTTCAGTTTCTGATTTTGGTGTAAAAGCATAATAGAAATTTCTAAAATCTTCATTTTATTTTTAATTGGTTCTGAAACCTGACAAATGTTATGTTATTGACCAGTTCTAGCATAAAATGAGGTATGACATTGGTAATATATATTCAGCTTGCCAGTGCTTATTTGATTATTTCTCGCATTAACTTTGGACTCAGTAATCCTAATTTATTATACAATATTCAAACTAAACTTCATTTGTTACTATTTGGTTAGTCTTTTTTGTGTGTGCTTTCAAAGTTCTAGAAAGGAAAATTTCATCTTTTCTTGAGAACTTTGGATTGGGATTCAGTTTTGGTGTTAATTCAGCATCTACTCTCTGTTGATTTGCCCTAGCAAAGATTTTGGTTTTGGAGTCCTTAAGCATGTTGTCCCCTCTCACCCACATATGCTCACCCACATCCACACACCTTACAGAGTTTATTTGCTTGCTTGAAACATAGTAATGAATGCTTTCATAAGAGTTACTAACATTTTGGTTTAACATTATGAAGGTTTTGGAGGAGGAAGATTTATCACATTCGGTGTCCAAAGTTTGGCATTTATGGCGGAACATTTAGCTTCAATATTTGGTACAGAGAAGGACCGTGTGAACTGCCCATTTTATTTTAAGATTGGTGCATGCCGCCATGGGGACCGGTGTTCTCGGCTCCATAATCGCCCCACTATATCCCCTACTCTCCTCCTCTCAAACATGTATCAACGACCTGACAGTATCACCCCAGGCTTAGACCCCCAGGGCCAGGCCATTGACCCTGTGAAGATACAAGAACACTTTGAGGATTTCTACGAGGATATCTTTGAGGAGCTCAGTAAGTTTGGAGAGCTTGAAACCCTCAACATATGTGATAACCTTGCTGATCACATGGTTGGAAATGTTTACGCTCAGTTTAAGGAGGAGGACCAGGCAGCTGCTGCTCTCCGGGCCTTGCAAGGGAGGTTCTATTCTGGCCGCCCTATAATTGCTGATTTCTCTCCTGTTACCGACTTTAGAGAGGCAACTTGCCGGCAGTTTGAAGAGGACAGTTGTAACCGAGGAGGGTATTGTAATTTTATGCACGTGAAGCAAATTGGGAGAGAATTAAGAAAGAAGCTCTTTGGTCGCTCTCGGAGGTTTCATGGGCGGCGAAGCCGAAGCAGGAGTCGGAGCCCTCGTCAACGCAGGGATTATCGGGACAATGGAGATTACCGTGGTGGTGGTGGTGGTAGTGGTGGTGGGCGGAGGAGTGGAGATAGGCACGGTGGAGACAGGCACGGGAAATATGGCAGTGACGGGGGAAGGCGGCGGCAGGGTAGCCCCAAGAGGACGAGGAGCCCGGTTAGGGAGGGCAGTGAGGAGCGGAGGGCAAGGATAGAACAGTGGAACAGGGAAAGAGAAGAGAAGGGTGAATGAGTCAGGTCTGTCTCCAACTTTCTTTGTATTGGCTTCATCCTTTTCTTTTAAATAGAAGAACTAGTAGAGGTTTTCATTTTGTAGTAGTTCTATATAGTCCAATTGTTGGGCTCTAAATTTGGTACGTTTTGAGTGTGAATGAGATTTGAATCTATGAACCTTATATTGTTTCAGTTTAGGCTTGTAGGCTTAACGAAGGGATTGTTGCTTTTATCAGTTTAAACTTATTGCCTTTTCAGGGTTGTATATCATAGCGATCTTTTTGGCCATCATCATAGTTATAGGCATGTGTTGAGGATGATTAAAGTCAAAATAATTTCTTTTTTCTGCTGTGTACTCTTAGTTCCCAGCATGTCCATAGAGTCTCAGCTTCTGATAGTTCAAATAAGGGTTATCATTAGTATGGATAAAGAGAGACACTTCGCCTGAAAATTCATGATTTAAGATTTGAGCTATCACTCGCACATCTTGTCTCCTGTATGTTTTTCTTTTTTCTTCTCAATTGGTGGTGTTCAAAGGTTTATTTGTGTGAGTTTGTGGCAATTGTATTTTTGCCGATCCTGAAGGTTGTAATGTTGGGGTTTTTTTGTTTTGATATGTCATTGATGTGATGTTCGTGAATTGGGGAATTTGGATGTTGATGGGTATAAAATGAGGAATGCTATGGTTATGATGTGATCATTAGGTTTTCTTATATACGTCCCACAAAGTGGCTGAGATCTATTTCTCCCCCAATAATTGCTGCAATACAACTTAGGCTTAAGTATATATCACTGTCACATTTCAATCATGTGTTTTATTGTTCAAAATAAAGGTTTATTGAGAATGTGCAGAATATTCGTCTTCTGAAGATTTTTGTAGTTTCACAGAGGGGTTGATGGGGATGCTAAGGTTCATTGAGATTTTGTTAAATGATGATTCAAAGAAGTGATATATTGTTCGATATCTTGTACTCGTTGCTATATGTAGATCCTGTATGTAGTTTCATAGAGGGGGTTCATGGGGGAGGCCAAGGTTAAGTTGTGGAAGCAAAGAGGTTCATAGAGATTTTGTCAAATGATGATTCAAAGAAGTGATATTTTGTTCAATATCTTGTACTCATTGCTGTATGTAGATCCTGTATTATGCTGCTAGCATATGCATTTTAGTATTTACTAATAGCACACAATACTTCCATAACATCTTATTTATTTTGTAGTCTTTCAAATCTTGGAAATAGACAAATATAATTACAGAATCTTGGTGATGGCCCCATTGATTCTTAGATATGTTTTCAACTTTCAGAATCATTTCTTCTGATTATTGAATTAATCATGAAGACAAATCTTAATTTATATTTACTTTTATTTAGAATGAGAAACTAAGGAAGCACGTATATGTCATATTTCTTCATGACCGAAACAAACTTACTGGGAAACAATATTTGTTAAGGTTCCATTGCGGAAAATAGGATGCGTCCATTTGACAAATGTTACACTGTAGCCTAGCATAGTAGCATCCATGTTTTATCTTATTGGCCAAGGTGGGGAAAGTGATGGATTAAGACTTGAAGTGGATTGTGGGCTAGATACTACCAAAGCAAACCTTCTATTTTTTGCAAGAGTACTTTAGCTGGAAATTAATGCAAGAGGATAGACACTCGGAAAGAACAAACATTGAAGCATATGATAGAGGATGAAAATAGAAGATATGTAAATAGATAGTGCAGGAGAAATTGGAAGTAAGGAAGAGTGAAAGTGAACTGAAATGAGTTTTCAGTTCAGTTTATCATGGCTCCTCTTAGCAGTTAATGTTCTTTTGTAAATATTGGAGAAGCGGGAATGTCTTGCAACATAATGATAATTGAATCGTAAACATCAAGGTGGATAAGAAAATAAAAATTTGAAACTAACAGCAATATCCAAAAAATGAACAGTAAAATCTTCATATGATCTGAAGAAAGAGACCAACAAGCCTTGTGATCCTCCGAACTCTTGCTAAATCTGAAAGAATACCCAAAAAAAAAAAGAAGAAGAAGAAGAAGAAACCCCTTCCTTCTCTAGTTGGCTGATCTAGCTTCCCTGTTTGTCTGCATTTCTGTAAAAAAGTCGTCAATTTTTCCCTCAAGAAGTATTGTTGAGTCCAAGAATTTCATCAATGTTCAAATAAATTATTTAGTATCTTCTGCTCGGTTGGAACAATAGTAGGAGGCTCCTTGCTTGTTCCCATCTAGTGTATTTCAACCAAATATGCCATTAAAAATATAAATACTATAGTGTCTATATTATACCATTTGATGCAAATTGAGTAGACAGGTCTAGGAGTTTACTACCAATTTCCCCCACTCAAATGTGAGATTTTGATGATAAGTATATGTAAGACGAGACGAAGATCTTGGATTGTGTTATTCTGTTGTTTTTATTTATTTGGTTGTAGACTTTGTGTTGATCGCAACCTTTCATAAAAATTCTTGTTTAAGCAGATAGATCTATTTAGAAATACAAGCGTCTTTTGTTGCTTCAAGATTTGTTATTGTTCTTATCTACGCTGGTTGGCTGCCTGCAATGGAGGATATGATTTAATGGACTGGGAAATTTGAGGCTCATGCTTCTCCCTGTTTGTCACTACTGAGTATTATGAACTTTTGATGACTTGATTGAGGAATCATGCATGCTGAGAACCAGTTACAGGGGCTGACACATGACCCGAGTTATCCCGTCTGCATTTGTTGGAAAATAGGCTGTGGCTTAGTGGAAGGGGGATTTGAACAAGTCAATTTAGCACGGTTCAAAGACTCGGCCGAGTCGGAGACGAGTCGGCCGAGTCGTATCCGTCTCGGCTCGCTCCGAGACGAGTCCGAGTCACGAGTCGGTCGACTCAACTCAGAGGAGACCGACTCGGCCGAGAATCGGAGTTGACTCGGTCGCCTCGGCATTATGATGATGATTTTGTGCCTCATCGCAATTCAATATGAAAATAACTACATTAGCATGTATTTATGAATGTAGTTTGTGCAATTTACCAGATTGTGCATGTATTTTGATATGTTTCTACCGACGACGCGTATATTTATACTTTCGCTTTATGTTTAATGTGTTAGGTGATATATTTTGGACATGTGATACATAAATATGGATGTCTATATTTTTTTAAGATTTGTCGTGATTTTTTCAGAATTTTTTGAGCTTTCTATGTAGCGTTTTGCGCGTATCGCCCGATACCGATCCGAGTCGCCGAGACCGATCCGTCTCAGTGCCCGCCGAGTCGGCGGCCGAGACCGCGACTGTGAACCATGCAATTTAGAGCTGTAGTTAGTGTAGGATCTGAACCTATTGTTAAGCCTAAATCTAATAGTTTTTGCATGTCCTAGGTTGATTTATAAATTTGAGTTCAGGGGTGTTGGTCGGTTGGAATTGTAATACTCTGCTATCGTTCATTATTTATGTAGCCGAATTTGGGTTTAGGGATGTTGGTGGGACTCAGTAGGAATCTTATTCTTTTTCGTTCAATATTTTTCTGTAGATGAATTTTGGTGGCTTAAGGGAGCAATTACAAATGGACAACATTTGATATAAGATCAATTTGTTTGGTAGAATCTGTGATGAACTTTTTGTTATTGAGAAGAACATTGTAGAAAACTTAGGTTACTTTTCATTGCAAGTGATATTTTTAATTGACCACGCATGGGCACCAAAGTATAGCCATGTAATTAATGGCATCAGGGCCATAACCCAACACCGTATATGACTGTTAGTGTATTGATAAAAATATCTGAAGTCTAATACCATATCTTACTGCTAATATATCGATAAAATATCTTAATAATGAATCATAATTCTCAACGTGTCAGTGCCATTTCCTAACACTCTTAACACCATATTTTATTGTTCTTAATGGTGCACTTAGTCCTGCTGGTGTAGGTGATTAGGTGCGGCAACAAGCTCAGTGTTAGTACTTTGGGGAATTTCTAAAGCACGACAACTATTATGCCTATGTTAAAGCTTATGTTCGTCAATGAGAGTCCCCGATTGAAACGCATCCTCTAATTGCAGTTCTTACCTGGTGAAAAGTGTTTAGGTATCCTTATATTGGTTAAAATTGAAAGTATGAGATGATTATTACCCACAAAAAGAAAGGGAATTCTGTATCTTGGTGGTTGTGATGCTGTAGTATATAGTTTGAGTTGAGCTTGTGGTGCTGACATTAATCATATTTCAAAATTATGTCCAGACTGTTGCTAGTGTCATGACATGTCTTTTCTTTTAATTTATAAATTTAATTGATTTTGAAAAACTCTTGTTCTTGGGTAGAAGATCCTATTATAGTTCTTCTTTAGACGTGCTTTCCGCAGATTCTAATGTTATGTGACTTTAAATTTGATTCTAATGGCGGTTTTTTTGAAGTTGTGGTAGGTCTCACTGTCTTAATACCATTCTTTCTGTGTGCTGGTCTTGCATCCTTTACTGAGTAAAATCTCAGCACCTTATGAAAAATTGTTTTTCCTGAGGTAAGCATCCTTTACCAAAATTCTTTTCTTATTTTTTTGTTTTCAATACCTCATTTTTCAACCACAAGTTAATTTGTAAATCTTGTTGCTGTTGTTTGATAGGAAGATCTGTTCTAAAGATGGCTGGAAAGCCAGAGCTGAAATCTTTAGAAACCTCATTTTATTCTCTCGCGGGAAATTTTGTTGTTCAATTTCTTTGTACCAGGTCTTTTTGATCACAGTCCTCCCTAGCCTCGACCACTCTGGCGAGGAAAATAGGAATTCAATTTCTTTGTGCAGTGGAATTTTGATCTGTTCTCCGAGTAGTTTGTACCAATCTCGCGAGGAAAATAGGAATTCAATTACTGTGTGCAGGGTGAATTTTGACCTGTCCTTCATAGTTTGACCTCAATTGCAGAGAAAATTGGAATTCAATTTCTCTAGGTAGCTTGAATTTTGTTCAGCCCTAGCCAACTCTGAGAACTTAAAAAGGATTATGGCAACTTTTGCACGGAATTGGTAATTCAATTTCTTTCTGCAGGGTTGTTTTGATCTACCCTCAGTTTACCTCTCTTGCAGGGAAACTGGATCAAGTTTTTTGTGCAGAGTGATTTTCTTTACTCTTGCAGGGGAATTTGGCATCTTTTTACGATGATTTTCTTATAGTTTTTTTTTTTTTTAAAATTATTGAGCCTGGAATTTTTGTCTCTGCCAGTTACATTGCGTCCCTCCCGGTGTTGTCAGAATTAAAAATGGCAGTATCTTTGCCTGTGATTCTCCAGATTTCTCCTAGGAAATTATCTATGCAAAAGAAGTGAAATAAATGATTTTCTGTGGAAACACGACTTTTTCTGTTTCCTTGTGCGGGATAAAT
The DNA here is from genome assembly GCA_038442645.1 of Agave tequilana. Taxonomy (NCBI): domain Eukaryota; kingdom Viridiplantae; phylum Streptophyta; class Magnoliopsida; order Asparagales; family Asparagaceae; genus Agave; species Agave tequilana. Next base: position 179,681 of record JAVJIF010007050.1, read on the forward strand.
AACTTGTGCCGATATGTTTTCTCTACTTGGGGGCTGCATGCTTTCATTTGTGCTTTGTGTAATTAGAAAGTTCATTTGATGATGGTTGTTTTCTTGCAAGTGTGCATTTTATGAATGGGTGGATGGGCTCAATGGGTGGCGGGTTGTGCTCCTTTCCATTGTGGAATGCACAAGAAAATCTAGGGACGGGAAGAGCAAAATAATTTTGATAAATCTTTTTTTTTTTAATAAAAAAATGGCTAACCTATATCATCTCATCTTACAGACGGGGACGGTAAGTCTGCCTCAACCATTGAGTCTATAACAAATAGATAAAAGTGCCAGATAAATATTTTTTTCTTTATTTACCGGGAACAAAGGCCATGCTTGCACTTGAGTTTGGGACTTTGGAATTCACGCTTACTTCTTTACTGATGTGTTAGATCTTATTGGTGAAAAGCATTTACTGTTGTAAAACTTGAGAAATTATTACACCGAAACAGAGAATTTGAGACAGAATAGAAGTAGGAATTCATGTTGATTTCTGAAGTGTACACTGAAATGAATCTGGAATGGCCTATTTATAGGAAAACTTGGGGTACTGTGCAGTCACTATGCGTGCTTGCGTCATCGCTTGCATCGTCGCATAGTAAAATCATTAATACTGCACAGTAAAGGTTGGCAGCCATCGTTTCATAACATTCCTCCTTGGCTGTCAATCATACATGATGTCTAATTAAAAATCTTGCTAGGAAAACTCAGTGGGTTGAAACCATAGCGAAGGGAAAAAGAGTACACCATCTCTGTAAACGTGTTTTATGCTTCCTCGTTAAAAATCTTATTAGGAAAATCTTGTGGGACAAAATCGTAGCAAGGAAAAAAGAGTGCAGCCATGTAAGCTTCCCCTCAAGTCGACATGAGTAGTTCTTCTTCATAAGTCTCTCATATGATGCATCCCAATATCATGAATAAGTTTTCTGAGAGTTATAGTGGGAAATGCCTTTGTAAAGAGATCTGTCGCATTATCATTTGATCGGATATATTGAATATTAATTTCCTTATCCTTTTCAAGCTCTTGGCTGAATGAGAAGAACTTGGGATGTATATGCTTGATTCGGTCGCTTTTGATGAATACTTCCTTTATTTGAGCGACGCATGCATCATTGTCTTCAAACAGTACTGTTGGATCTCTATTGACTGATAATCCACAAGTTGCTTGGATGTGTTGAGTTACACATCTTAGTCATACACATTGTCGACTTGCTTCATGGAGTGCTATGACTTCAGCGTGATTAGAAGAAATGACGATAAGTGTCTGCTTTTATGAATGTCAAGAGATCGCTGTAATCCACATGTGAACACATATCCTGTTTGAAACCTGACTTTATGTGGATCTGACAAGTAACCTGCATCTGCATAACTAATCATTTCTTATTTTGATCTTCTGAAATAAAACAAACCAAAATTAGTTGTTCCTCGAAGATAACGAAATATATGCTTAATACCATTCCAATGTCTCCGTGTAGGAGATGAGCTAAATCTTGCTAATAATTAGTAACAAATGCTATATCTTGTCGGGTACAATTAGCCAGATACATAAGAGCTTCAATTGCACTTAGGTATGGTACTTCAGGACCAATAACCTTTTTATTATCTTCGCGAGGGCGAAATGGATCCTTTTCCGCATTCAATGATCTAACAACCATTGGAGTACTTAAAAGATTTGTTTTGTTCATGTTAAAGTGTTTCAAGACCTTTTCAGTATAATTTGATTGATACAAAAGTATTCCACTTTGAAAGTGCTCAATCTGTAAACTAATATAATACTTGGTTTTCCCAAGGTCTTTCATTTCAAATTCATTCTTTAAATACATCATTGCTTCTAGGACATTTTTATGAGTCCCAATAATGTTTAAATCATCAACATATACAGCAGTGATAATGAATCTGGAGGTTTTCTTTATAAAAACACATGGGCATATAGGATTATTCATATATCATTCTTTTAACAAATACTCGCTTATGCGATTATACCACATGCGCTCTGATTGTTTTAACCCATATAACGATCTTTGTAATTTGATCGAATATAATTCTTTGGGGTTTGAACTTAATGCTTCAGGCATCTTAAATCCTTCAGAGATTTTCATATAAATATCGCTATCAAGTGACCCATATAAATAGGCTGTAACAACATCCATAAGACACATTTCTTAATTTTTAGAAATTGTTAGGCTGATTAAATATCTAAACGTAATTGCACTCATTACTAGAGAATACGTTTCTACATAATCATTTCCAGGTCTTTGTGAAAAACCTTGAGCAACAAGTCGAGTTTTGTACCCCACAATCTCATTTTTCTCATTGCATTTTTGCACAAGAACTCATTTGTATCATACTGGTCTTACGGCTTTAGGCGTGAGGATAATAGGTCCAAATACTTACGCTTATTAAGCGAATTCAATTCAGCCTGTATAGCGTCTTTCCATTTTGTCCAATCATGTCTATTTTGACATTCAGTGACGGATCTTGGTTCAGGATCCTCACTTTCGTTAACAATATCACATGCTACGAAATAGGAAAATATTTTATCCATATTTTTCATCTTATTTCGATTCCATAATCCTCATGTATTGACATAATCAATAGAGAATCAGGATTTTCTGTAACTTCAGGATTTTCCATCTTTTTATTTGTCTTATTTTGTGTTTCTTCTGGAACACATTCTTCCACATTGGGGTCATCATGCTTATATGTTCTTTTTCTTTTTCGAGGATTTTTATCTTTGGAATCGATTGGTCTACCACGCTTCAGGTATGTCTTAGATTCATTAGTGACTTCATTCTCAAATTGTCCTTTTGGGATTTCAATCCGACCAGGAGTATTTACAGCTGGTATGTATGATTTAGTTACTCTTTTCATATCAGTGAACGCATCTGGCAATTGATTGGCTATTTTTTGTAAATGCATAATCTTTTGTACTTTTGTCTCACATTGTTTTGTGTGAGGATGAAGATGTAATAAAGATGGTTCACTCCACGTAATCTCCTTCTCCAGCTGTGTCTTTTCTCCCCTTAATGCTGGGAAAATTGCCTCATTGAAATGGTAATCGGCAAATCGAGCCGTAAAAACATCACCGATTTTAGGCTCAAGATATATTATAATAAATTCTAAGATGGGAAATATTTGATTCTTGATCAAATGCTAATTATAGAGGGGAGTACTCATGATATGCACTTAGTCTGATGCGAGTTAATGCTGCAACATGTAAAATTGCATGACACCATGTAGAATTAGGAAGTTTTGTTCTCATTATTAATGGTCTAGCAATAAGCTGGAGGCGCTTAATCAGTGACTCAGCCAAACCATTTTGTGCATGTACATAGGCAACATGATGCTCAACAGCTATCCCAATTGACATACAATAATCATTAAAAGCCTGAGACGTAAACTCACAAGCACTGTCAAGTCTAACTTTCTTGATTGTATAATCAGGAAATTATGCTTGTAATCTAATTATCTGAGCAAGAAATCTCGCAAATGCCACATTGCGAGTTGATAATAATCAAACGTATCACCATCTATTAGAGGCATCTATCAATACCATAAAATATTGAAATGGTTCACACAGTGGGTGTATAGGCCCACATATATCACCTTGGGTACGTTCAAGAAATTTAGGTGATTCTGTTTTTATTTTAACTGGTGATGGTCTCATGATTAATTTTTCTAGAAAACAAGCCTCACATGTAATTTTACTAGCTTGAAGGATCTTCTGGTCCTCTAATGTATGTCCATGTGAATTCTCAATAATTCTTCGCATCATCATTGAATCAGGATTACCTAAACGGTTATGCCACAGAGTTAATGTCTCTGTATCTTCTTTAATTACCATATGCGACTTTATCACATTTATATATGTGTAATGTAATCCTGAGAAAAGCTTTGGTAGTTTTTCTAATATGTACTTCTTTCCTGATACATAAGTAGTAAGATACATATACTTTATATTTCCTTCAGTTGCAGACTGAGTATCATATCCATGAAGATATATATCATTAAAACTCAACAAATTTCTTTTAGATTTTGGTGAAAACAAAGCGTCTTTTATGAAGAACTTTGTTCCATTTGGCAATATAAATCTGGCTTTATCAGTTTCTTCAATCAAATCTATAGGACCTGATATTGTATTGATAATTGTTTTTGTTAGTTTTAAATCGGAGAAGTACCTTTTGTGTTTGAGAATAGTGTGTGTTGTACCACTATCCGCTATGCAAATATCTCCAGTTTTGATCTTAACTTCATCATTAGAATAATCCATATCAAGCTTCATGTAAAATAAATTATTTGGTGAGAATAATTATTTAAAGATATTATTATGAGAGAAATATTTCATTCAAAGATAAATTTGACAATTACAAATAACAAAATATGGTAATACAATCATATATCTAATTATCACCAGTATCCATAGAATCACAATGGGTTGAAAGATTAACAAAATCATTAGTAAAATCTAAAACATAAAGATGAGTTGAATCATCTATAGGATCATCATGTTCAGTGAAACTCACTTCCTTCGCTTTTCTTTCAAGGATGCCTTGTAAAGCTTACAAAGGTGCTCCGGTGTTCGGCACACTCAAGACCAGTACCCTTTAGAGTCACATTTATAATAAGAATCTTCAGGATTCTGAAAAGACCTTTCACGAACATCTTTTCCTTTATCATGTCTTTTACATGATGCTTCTTGTGGATCGCGTTGTTTTGTGAAGGGTTATAAAAATCACTTCGATCGAGTCCACGATCACGACCACGACTACGTCCACGTCCACGGTCACGACCATGATTATATCGTCGTCCATAATTTTTAAAAAATGCAGCACTTGCTATTGGAAATGTTGCTGAATCAGTGGGATGAGACTGATGATTTTTGATTAAAAGTTCATTATTTTTCTCTGCCACAAGAAGAGATGAAATTAGTTCAGAATATTTCTTAAAATCACGCAACCTATATTGTTGTTGTAGTGTTATATTAGATGCATGAAACGTGGAGTAAGTTTTCTCCAGCATTTCTTCATCTGTGATATCCACCCCACAGAATTTCAATTGAGATACTATTCTAAATATTGCAGAGTTATAATCACTGACTTTCTTGAAGTCTTGGAAGCTCAAAGTATTCCATTCATCACGCGTGGCAAGGAGCACAACTTGCTTTTGATATCAAATTTTTCTTTGAGATCTTTCCACAAGCCACTTGAGTTTCTTACTGTGAGATATTCACATTTTAAACATTCATCAAGATCTCTGCGTATAAAGATCGTCGCCTTTGCCTTATCTTGCGACGATATAGAGTTTATCTCTTTAATGGTTTCAGTGAGACTCCATTGACTCGAGATGCATTTTTATATCAATAACCCAAGACATATAACTTCTTCCCGTGATATCAAGTGGAATGAACTCAAGCTTTGCAAAGTTTAACATGGTGATAACTATAACAAAATACAAAAATAATTAGGATCACAACATTTTATTTCACAACAAAATAGTAAAACTTACATTTCAATCATAATAGTTACAAACAAAAAAGGGAAGATGGACATTAAAATTAAAAGGCTCAGGTAAAAATCACTTGGATACATATCTATAACAAAAAGGATAAAAGTATTGATGATGACGATAATAATAATAAACTTCAAAAATAGACTAAGCATCTTACGAAAATCTTGAATACAAAGCTTGTGGAGATGATGAAAAAAAATTGAGAATGAAGAGAGATTGAGAAGTGAATTATGTTGTTTAGAATTCACCAATTTATAGAGTAAAAACTAGTCGTTGTATAGCCGTTTATAGCCGTTGGAGGAGAGAGAAGGATTTTATACAATTAAATGTTGTAATTAAAAAATGATAAAATAAATGCATTATACTACATATATTTATGAGCTATAATATGGGCAAGCCAATCTACTTGATGGGTGTTTTGCAGACATAATTAATAAAGTAATAAATATTGAAATAAACTTTGGCGCACCACGCTACTCGGTAAACTTTTTAGTGGGTGTTTATACAAATATAAATAACAAAGTAATAAAATATATAATATTGGTAGCTTGAGGTTTATTCCACGCAAGCATCAATTGAGAGGTTAGTAAAGATAATAATAAGAAATATTATTAGCTTGTCATATATCACATCACTTTACTATAAATAGGTGGCATAGCCTCCTTTCAAATATAGTAGTGGTGTTATATGAATATAATTAGTAAAATAATCTAGTTTTTCATAATCACATCACATTACTATAATAGGTGGCAGAGCCTCCTTTCATTATAGTGATGGTGTTATACGAGTATTATAAGTAGAATAATTTGTCATTTTTACCTTGAGATAGTAGAGGTAAAGGTTGAGACTTGTGATAGGACTTTTCCTTGAGCAATGAAAGTAGAGGCTCGTGACAAGACTTTTACTTTAAACTAATCGAGGTAGAGATTTGTGATAGAACTTTTTCCCTGAGCTGACGGAGGTAGAGGCTGGGGACAGAACTAGAGCGCTCATGCTGATAACGTGTTGTAAAATCTGAGAAATTATAACACCGAAACAGAGTATTTTAGAGACAGAGTAGAAGTATGAATTCTTATTGATTTCTTAAGTGTACATTGAAATGAATTAGGAATGACCTATTTATAGGAAAACTTTGGGGTACTATGCAGTCACTAGGCATGCTTGCGTCAAGCTTGCATCGTCGCATAGTAAAATCATTAATACTGCACAGTAAAGGTTGGCAGCCATCATTTGATAACATTCAGAACTTTTTTCTTTTTTAGATCTCTTCCTATATCCAAAAATCTGATGTGCGTATGACAATTTTGCTAAATTGGCGAAGATGTTATTAATATGCAAATAAGCAAGCTAAGAAACTTGATCTCCTCTCCCAAAAGGCTCTCTATCTTTCTTCTTTTCCTATTTTAGGGAGAAAAATTAATAAAATGAGCTTCAATACTATTTTCTATAGGGGTTTTTATTTTAAGAGCAAGCCTCAAACTTTTCAAAAGTAGAGAATCAAACTCGTTCTCTAAATTATATTATCATTATTTTATTCTATTATAAATTGCTTTTAAATAATACAAAAGTGTCCTAAGTCAAATGGATTTTAAAAAATAACAAAATATTCAAAATAGCTCAAATTTAGAACTCATTTGGAGCATAAAGAGAATATGGAGCTATCTAAATTAATATTCTCTTTAAAATAGCTCAAATTTAGAGAGCTTCTCTTGAAGTTGCTGTAAGCTTTCACATGATGTTCTTAGATTAGTCTCATTTTAACCCTCAAACGAGGCTTCAGTTTTAGGATATTGTAAGAGGTTCGTGGTGAATGTCGAGGTTAAATTGTGGGGAAATTAGTAAGGCATGGGGCATGGGTGTTGTAATAAAATTTGGACAACATTGTTTCTTCTTCTTCCACTTCTTCATTCTCATGATTTTTCCGAGCAACTCATATTGTTTAATAATCTCATTCTAAGCATGGATAAACAATTCTGGTCCACATAGTTTTAATGTTTCATAACGATTTGTAAAAGAGAAGTATCAAATCTTTAAAGATCATCTGTGACTTGTGGTAGATCTTCGGTTTCAGTTTTGAGGAAGAGAAGAAAGAAGAAACAGATGATGTTGATGTGGGAGAAGAAGAGTCGGAGGGAAGAAGAAATTACCATGATTGGAATTACGGACAGGAAGATGAAAAAATCCATGGTTTGGGCCAAGGTTTGAGGAGGGAAGAGAAGAAGAATGCATGCAGGAGGGAAATAAGTAAATTTAAAGGCACTTTTAACACAGTTAGATAGTTATTTGAAAATTGGAAAGTGGTAGTAGTTTACTACAATTTTCAAAGACAAGATGATTCAATTTTAAACTGTGAAAGTACATGACGATTTTGTGAAATTTAGAAGAAAAAGAATGCATCAATATTTTTGGATTGACAAAATAAATCACATTGATAGTTGATAAACAGTTTTGGAACAGAATTTTATAAATTTTTAGCAGCAAAAAGTAGAGAGTGCCAAATAATTTGCATTGGATTTTCCTCTCACGTTTGTTTCAGGCTCTCGATATCAAAAAAAAAAAAAAAATTTAATACTTTATAAATTTTTCAGAGTTAAATTTGTCTAATAAAAGAGTTAAATTGTTTGTTTAGAATACTAGTTGTATTGTAATTTTCTCCCTTTTTTGGATACCTAGGCTCTATAGCCTGATTGAAACATGAGGCTTTCACAATTCACTCTCACTTTTTTACTAGTTAATCAGGCTTTATTGCTTGGAGAGAAAATTTCATTTTGTCTCCCGTTTGTCCCACAGATCAAAACTCGTGAAAGAAATTAAAATTCTATATATTAAATGTTAAAATTATTTAAATATGCATTTGCTTAGGAAAGTGTTTATTTATTGTGGCCGACTGAACAAAAGAGAGGATTTCCAGATGTCGGCTTCATCCGCATAAAAAACAAAATCGAGCAAAAATAAGCTTTTGTACTCCAAGCGGTATTCTATCCGTATTCGTACTCTACCGTACGTATCTCTGTTCTCGGATCCACCGCGTCAAGAACCGGGTCTCGGGTTGAAAATAAACAGTGCACTTATTCGTCCCAAACTCGTGCTTCTATTGGTCGAGTGACGACGAAATTTAAAAAAAAAAAAAAAAAAAATTCAAAATAAAGAAATGCCTACGAAATTGCCGTTCATTTCCTTTCCTTCATCCCCAAGTAACCGCCCGTCTCTCCTTCCCCTATATAAAGCTCCCCCCATCTTTACCCCAATAAAACCCTTGCTTTTTTTTCTTTTTCTGTTTTTTTTTGGTTCTTTTTTTTTATTTGTCCTTTTGTCATTTTTTTAATCTTGTTCTTAGCAAATGGAAGGCGAAGTGGCAGCTTTCGATTCTCCTCAAGATCAAATCTTCATCGACGACATCGATGTCGACTCCATCTTGCAGGGGTTCCCCCAGGATTACGATCACGATCTCGATCTGTGGCTGTCTAATTTACCGTCCGATGATTCGAGCTCGGCGAGGGAACTGGAGACTCCGATCGATCTTTCTCTGTTCGCCGAGGAGATAGAGAAGTTTCTGATGGATGACGCCGGCGGAGACCAAGGGGATCAGGTTGTGGATGGGGGCGACAAGTACTTGGATGATTTCTTGGCTGGTGTTCTCGTGGATGGATCCGTATCCGATAACGGAAGGAGCGACGTGGCATCGCCGGAGTCGGGCGGTTCGGAGAGTGAGGATGGGAAAGAGATGGGGGATGGGGTTGTGGTGATCGATGGGGAGGAGGGAGAAGAAGAAGACGAAGAAATCAGCAAGAAACGGCGAAGGTACTTTTACTGAGTTTTGGTTTCTTGTCTCAGTCTTTCTCTTTCTCTCCTCCCAGATAATCGATTTCTGGCCTCAAAAAATTAGAACTTTGAATCGTTGAATTTGGTGACTTCTGATTAGTCAAGCTTTCACCAGCTGGAGAATTTTTGATTTGTTTAGAATTTTGGTAGGTGAAGGTTATGGTTTTGATTTATTAGAGATCTGGCTTTTAAACTATATTGTGTACAGTATTAGAAAGTTCCGTTTTTTACTTGCAAATAAAAACAATTTGGAATCACCTCTTTAAAGTGAGTGATCAGAACTTAATTGCATGTTCTTTTTGTATGCTTTGCTTTATTTATCTATTTTGGATGAAAGTTGTCTTGGCATTAGCATAGAACAGAGTTAATTCATTGTCTTTTCTTGTTTATATATACGAGAATTTATATTTTTGTTGGAATCTGCATCATTGAACAGCAGAATATAATTGGATAAATATATATCTATGATTTATTTGTGTAAAATTTTCTTTCTTCTATTTCTATGCTGTCTGTGTATCATTTTTTGGGTATAGAATCGCACTGGGTATGTTAGATTGATGATCAAGCTATTTAGGTGTTACTTGTATATACAGAGATTACTATTTCTATTGGCTTTATTATTGAATTTTTCATGTATTTCAGTAACTGGAACATCACCACGAATCTGCATTTCTCTTGTCTTTGCATTGCCAATTTTGTTTTGAAGGATAGGTTTAGCTGTACTTAGGCTTTCAATAATGATTGTGGACTTTTTAGGGTACATACCCTGAAGCTTTCAATGCATTATGATTAAGAAAAGTATTTCTTCTTTGTGAGAATTTCCAGTATAAAACTGGTGCTTGGGAAATTTGAATTGAAATTTCTTTGTTGTGATGTTATTTGGATGGACTTTGTGGATTTGTATGATTTATTTATGTAAGATTGCCTTTTTGGCTGGCTGCATGGTATTATATTACCTCCTGCCATTGAAATTACAGGCAGATGAGGAATAGGGAGTCTGCCATGCAATCAAGGGAAAGGAAGAAGCTGTATGTGAAGGAGCTTGAGATGAAAAGCAAGTATCTAGAATCAGAGTGCCGGCGCCTTGATTATACCCTGCGCTGCTGTATGGCGGAGAATTTTGCTCTTAACCAGCGCCTCCAGAAGAATGATGCTCTTGCTGCCAAACAGGAGTCTGCTGTACTCTTCGTGGGTAAGACTCTTAAAACCCACATTGCTGCTTCCGCCTCTACTTCCTACTTTACATTAGTTTATTTTGATGGAGGGAAATGCTCCTCCTCATATATTCTCGAAGTTTGGCCTTTTGTTTCATCAGCTCTTTTTTGCCAAAAATTGTTCAGATTTTGGAGGGTTTTAAACATTCAGAAAGGGAAACCCTTGATTTTATTTATAGCATGCCTGTCAATTTGACACTTTAGTGTGGCATACAATGTGATACATATTTTTCATTATATGGTTCTTATTTGAATATTGTAGGTTTATTTTGTGTTACAGTTATTTATGTTTGTGAACCTTAAGGATGTGACATACTTGCCACACATAAGCTGTGATGTTAGGATGTCGTGGCTGTTGAAAGCTTAAAATAGTTTGATGCTTTGAAGCAGAACTTTTATTTGAGACATTTTAGTATGATGAGCTACTTCATTGTGTCATATTGCAAGCCTGGTGCCTACTTACTTTCCTTGATGAGCACAAACCAACCAACCACACCCCCCCCCCCCAACCCCCCCCCCCCCCCCCCCCCCCCCCCCCCCCCCCGCCCCCCAAAAAAAAAAAAAAAAAAAACACACACACACAAAAACACTCACAAAAAAAAAAAAAAAAAACACCCAACACACACACACACACACACACACACACACACACAAAAACACCCACAACCCAAAAAACACACATATAAATAATAAATTAATTAAAAAAGAACAGTACCCGTCATCCACAGACAGAAAAGGAAAATAGGGAAGGAAAAAAAGAACCACTAAAAGGAGGAGGAATACACCCATAAGGGAAAGAAAAGTGTCTACATGAACTCAGTCAGAACCTTCTTCTTAAGTTTGTTAGCATGGTTAGAATCTTGGTACCAGTATCGATATCTTCCAATTGCTTTTAGTACCGATATTATCAAAAATCAGCGATATTAGCCCCAATATCCTTTGAAATTGTCGGGTTAATATGTATGATGTGGTTAATATGTACAATGTACCTCAAAATATGACAAGATGTTGCTGATATATGTCGGCATGCCAAAATTATATTTTGAACCATGTTTCTTAGTAGTTGTCAGGATGAAGAATTTCTCAAACTGCCTTGTGGATTTTGTTGGAATTATCGTGCTTCAATTAATTTGATGGAGAATCTATCACAGAGCACAAATACTAGGACGTAGTAGCGCATAGGCAGCGACCTTCTCTGGGAGCTGCTTGCATCCTATGTAGGATGCAGCTTCCCGATACTAGTTTGCATTAGGTCAGTAGCATGTGATGTTAGTTTGACGGAGAGACCTTTCTTTCAGAAACTAGAATGCCCTATGATATTAGCTTCCTCCCTCGAATGGTAGGATACAACAGCACATGTTATTTTTTTGTAGAATTTTAGAGAAGCGACTCTAAATTTGAATTTTCTTAGGAATTAGGAGAGCCTCCAAATACACTTTTGCATATTTATTAGTTAAGCAAGCTATCAATTTAGCCTAGCTGTGCTGATGTGAGATACTGTACCTATTTCTTATAACTGTTTATGTTACTCGTCGTTTACCCTTTATTATATAAAGGGAAATGTATTTTGCGTGTGGTCAAGGGGGTCTGAGTCTCAGGTTAAATTCTGGGTCATGCGGCTGCGACCTATGCTCAAACCTGAAACAGTTAAAGTATAATGTAGTTTTTCCCCCAATGAAAGCATAATACCATTGCGTTTGTAAAATTAGTTTGGACATGATCGCTTCATAGCGTTGAAGATTTTATTCTTACCCATGTATAATCTACTGAGCCTGGTTATTCTTCCGGCTGTTCTTTTTGTTTGACAGAATCCCTGCTGTTGGGTTCCCTGTTTTGGCTCGTGAGCATCATGTGCCTATTCCTCGTGCCCAGCCTGCAAATCCTCAACCGAAGGATGCAAGCAGACTGGGAGGAAGAGGTCTCGCTGTGGAGGTCGTGGTGTCCAGAACGGTACCAAGTAAGAGGGTACGGCCAGATTTTGGTTGTGATTTGGTAATTATGAGGAGGCGATGTAGAGGTTTGAGAACTAGGATGAAGTCTTTTTTGTTTCCTTTGCATAGTCTTTCTGCCGGGGTCTTTTAGTGCTGTCTCTGGTTTGATCGGACTTTAAGCTCAGTATAATAAGCTATGTAGTATGTAAGTATTATTATTGGATGAATTGATTGATCGTTACTGAATCTGCATTTGTCTGTGCTCTCTGTAAAATTCGTTCTATGCAGCTGTGTTACTCTCTTGACGTTCATGAAGAGCCTTCTATCAAATGAAATCATCGGTGTTGGGTGATGGTAAAACTTGTCTCCTCCCATTTATCCTGTAAACATTAGTGTTTCATGCTCATCCTGAAATTATTTCTAGCGTACAGGGTATTTACTTGAGTCTCTCTGCCCAGTTGCTTGAATTGTCCGTAGGCTTTTAAGATTTCGTGTCTGCTAATGTGATGAATATATCAATATATGTGAGTCCTTCGGTCAGTATCAGAAGAAATAATTTGTTTGTGTTTGAAGTTCATTCTTTTAAGGGCATAGAACTTGCAACCGAGAACTGTTGTTTGCCAAGAAGAGGGAATCATAGATAAGTGATGCGTGCAGTAATTCAGGTCTCTGTAAGACACGTGGACACAATCTTTCATCAGCTTTTGGACTGAACAATGTAATGCGAAGAAGAAAAATGTGAGAAAAAGATAAGAAATTGAGATTTGTGCAAGTAAATTTTCTGATGTTTTATTGCAATGCGAAAGTTTTAAATAGAAATATTATAGTGTGTATTTTGATATTTGATTAGTAATGACAGTGAAAGTGGAAAAGCTGACCACAGAAAGTATGTGAATGGTGAGAAATTTATTACACCAGATGGTGTTTCCCCTTCCTGTTTTCCTTGTTGGGCCTGTTTGGTTAAGGGTGGAAGTGAGGAAGTAAGGAAGTGAGGAAGTGGTATTAGTTCCCTTTGAAATTTGAGAATTTGGTTAGTAAGTTTTTCGGTGTTTGGAGGTTGTTGGGAAGTGTGGTTTGGAAAATGTTATGTCTTTTTTGGTGTTTGGATGGTAATGGAAAGTGGAAGTGGAAAAATTGACCACAAAGTTGACCGCAAAATAATATTAAAATAAAAATTAATTAAAAAATAAAAAATGGATTGTAATTAGAATGCAAGTCAGATTTACATGACCAAAAAATTAACTGCTTTATGCTACAGCTTATTATAAATGAGATTTACATGACCACAAAATTAACTGTAGCACTCTGGAAGTGAGGAAATGGTTGTGTAAATGAGAGGAAAAAAAAAAGGAAAAGGGGTTTTCTTATTTTCCTTTTCCGGTGTTTGGATAGATAGGGAAGTGAGCAATTATACTTCCTCATTTCCTTACTTCCGCCCACTTCCTTGCAACCAAACACACCCGTTAATGCTAAACAGGCTGAATGCACGTTGGTGATAATTTTATGGAACAGTTGGACGCAATAGATGCTGAATCAAGCAGGGAATGGATCCAGGTCTACTCTCTTTCAAAATTTGGAGTGATTACTATCTACTTAAATAATCAAAATAGCCCTGAAATTTTTGCAGCATTTATCATCCACTTGTTACTGGCTTCTTCTACTCATTTGACCCTTCAAAGCCAGCAAGAAAAGCATGGGAAGTATTTTTTTTTTTTTTTTTCCTCCTTTCAGTAATAAACAAAATCATCAGCTAGCTGGAGCACTGAATATTTTCCAGAGACTATTAAGATAGCCTGATTAAGATCTTGGTGTACAGAACAAGAGGACAGAGGAGGATGGTAATCTTTCAATGCACTTGAATAACCATTTAAGATCCTGGACACTTTACTCTTCTCTTCTCCATTGATATCTAGCAGTTTGGCTTCAGAGAGCTGCAGAATTGAATCAAGTCATATGTATGAACCTTGTCTTTGAGCTTTGCTTCTAAAACTCTTTGTTGGTCAATGGAAGGAGAAAAATCTCTGCAGCTGTCGCGGATGCCTTTGATACCGAGATTGGATTCGATCAGTTGGTACGACGATCTAGCCTATGAAAATTTATGCTACTCTTTTAACTGTTATGTTTCCTGTCAGTTGTTACTTCTTGGGGTTAAATTCTGGCAGCTTAATTTTCTTGAGGAGCAACACAACTCATCAGGAAGATATTCGAGCACTGTTACTGAATCTGATTCCAATATACGGCGAGCAAAACAAAAGCAACATATCAGGCCTCTGGCTTATGTTCTTGAGGAAGTTCCCACAAAGGGTTTTCTAATGGAGAGAGCAGCAGTACTGGAAGGTAGAGTGCTAGAGGTACATCATTACATTATCTTTTCCATGACAATAGATTTATATTTCTATGTGAAATTAAATAATATTGCCTGTAACTTGTTAGCTTAAGCTTTTATGTCAGAGCTGTATCTCCAGATAACCTGATTTTTTTTTTTTTTTTAAGTATTCAAAGTGTATCTAGAGATAAATCACTCTGATACCTTGCTGATACTTTCTTTTTTCACTTGGCATTCAAATAACCAATGATTTAAAACAGTTCAAGAATAGGAATGAATGATGTTAAATTTTAGCTCTCTTCACATACTCTCTTCACATACTTTTGATCAAAATGCAAATGCTGTAAAATTTGCGTCCAATTCCATTTCATTGTTTGCAATTTTCAGTTGTATCTTCACATGGAAGGAGGAGAAAGATCGTATGTCAGCCATATATCACTGCCTGAGTAGAGTGAAGATACTTCGGCCAGAGAGGAGAAATCTTCTGATCTGAAGAAGAGAAGCCGGAGGGGAGTTGATAGGATCTTTGACTGTAGAAGATGGCTGAGATGGATTCACATATCTTATTAATTGATCATAGATTTAGTTTATATTACTTTATGTAAGGTTAATTCTAGCCACGAGTAACTGCTGAGATTATGCTGAACGATACCAACAAAATCATGTCACGCTTGCTTCTCAAAATATATAATACAGGTACGTGAAGATGGCCAACAGATACTTAGGAAGAGAGAAATCTCTCCTGTGAATATCTTACTGTAGTAAAGGAGTCAAATTCTCACACACATATACAAAATGACAACAGAAGTTTCATTTCACATAAAAAACATACATTTACAATAGTCTTTGTCTGAATAAGATTGGAAACATAACAAAGTAGAAAATAAAAGAAGATACAATTTTGACATTGGGACTTCATAACAAGGAAAAATGCCAAAATATATAAGACAAGAAACGTCGGACTCGCGCCTGGTAATCTTTTTTGGTTCCTTCGAATAGTGGCTCGTCAGTCTTCTCAAGTTCTGATGCTGAAAATTAAGGTCCATCAGAGGCGGACCAACAAGTGCATACACGAGAAGAGGAAACAATAAGATGAAAACGTGAAAGTAAGTGCAATATAAGTAGAATATGGGAATGATGAATAATAAATCTGACGGTAATATAAACTGACTGGTAAGATACCAGCGAGAGCAACAAAACACTAGATCGTGTGAAATAAGATTACGTATGAAATAAGATCATGTATGTATACTATAACATGCATATAATAAGCATGAAGCACCTGGATGAGTAATATCATATATCATAATCATCAGGTCACAAAGATCACAAGTTAAGAATAATATGACAAGTTTAGGAACATCATGTAGTCAAGATTATTCATGCCACAAATGATAATTCTAAGTCTAGTATATTTTATTACCCTAATTAATCACCATTCTGTGCCCCTCCCATCCCACAGGACAACTACATATCAAATAAGTGATGCGTTAGTGGACCCTGATAGTAGGGAGAAATGGTGCATTGTACTCAGGTATCATGTAATATGTAATAATAGGAGCACGCATAAATAACAAGATCACGTGTGGCATCCAAACCCACAAGGGGTCGCCCTTCCAAGCACACCTCCCTAAATTTTTCCTACTACAGTCTCCCCCAGTAACTCCGGTTTGATTAATTTTATTAATCAATGTAGGTGTAATATAATGTGTGACTCAGCGTGACATGATTAGGATCAGTATCAAGAGTATCAGTATCAAATAGTGATTACAACACATATCAAAATTTCAGGAAAATAGAAAACGGTTACAACATTGAGTGACAAATGCATAATAGTATAAGTGATGCCAGTGTATTAGTATATAGACATAATCATAAAATAGTAATCATAATATAGGGTGACGTCAACTTACTTGTATAGTATTTACTAATTTATGGGTATACTTGAATGATCACTTATGTAACAAAACATCCTATATATGCATGTCTTACGATACACATGATCGGGGAAGGATATGTAAATCGAGATCGGAAAAGAATTTATAATCTAACAAAGGAACACAGAAGAGAGAGTATGTGTACTTGCCTGATGTCGTTGGAATCTGAATTCCCAGAGTTGCAACCGACTCTGGGTAAAATTCGCGGCTTAAATATTACGCGAGTTAATTAGAGACTTGACATGTTATTTATTCAATGATAAGTAGAATAAGCATATAATTTTTTACTATTTATTATAATTTTGGTTGGTTAATATTTTCAAATAATTCAATTTCTAAATTTTAGCAACAATTTAAAAATATAATTTTATAATAAATACATGCATAAACTAATAAATTGATGTATAATATTTATATATTACTGGATTATGAATTATATATTTTTTTGTGATATTTAAAAATTTATTGACAATTTTTTAATAAATGATCATTAAATAATAATATTAAAGAATATTTAATTTCATATTATTCTAAGGAATATTACACTAAAAATAATTTTACAGAGCCTCAAATTTAGTATGTGATTTTCTGTGAATTTTTTGAAATTTTCTGTGTTTATTTCTTATTTTTTGAATTAAAATAAACCTAAAAAATCAATAAAAATTAATAAAAGGCTTAATGGGTCAGTAAATGCTATAATAAATTTTCTACATATTTTTTTATGTTTTATTTATTTATTTTATTTTATTTTCTTTTTTTCTTTCTTTCTTTTTCTTTTTCTTTTTTTTTAAATTGGGGTCGGGTCAGGTCTGTAAAACAGACTCGAACCCGGGTCTGGTAGCTGTGCCCAGGCTGGATATGATATTATTTTAATATTAATGTGATTTTCTTACTATGTATGCAAATACATGTATAGTTTGGATATGACATTATTTGTCAATATTATAAAAATCTCAAAAAACTTTAAGTATTGGAGATCACACACCTAATTGGATCACATGTAGATAGATTTGGTCCAATCTAGTGGTTTCTTAAAATGATACTCAATGATGCAACTAGATTGAGATCCTTACTTGTTATTGAGATTATTATGAGCCAAAGATGGATGATCCGTGTGTGCTCCCATTACAAAAACACAACTACGAGCAACCTTAGCATACGCAAGGCGAATTACAATCTAATCTCGAATTCGAGTGCGATCCCGAGTCCAAATTCCATCTTCCACACTTCCAAAAGGCATTTACTGTAGAACCCCTTTAAATTAATATTCTTGGGACCTACTCTCTCGAGTATTAATTTAGAAGGATTATTAATTTAAATGGTTTTATCTTTTTTTTTCCCTTAGAAAATGCGTCTATTTAATGTTTCACGTCTTTCAAACTCCTCCAACGGTGTATAGCATTTAATCTTCTTAAAAATCTCACTTTGATTGATAATCTTCTTAAAAATCTTCTTGTAAATATATCTTATCACAAGTATGACTGTCAAAATTTAGCTGAAACTATTTGACAGATGATCACAATGACTTCTTGAGGACTATTCAAAAGATGAAAAATGAAGTCAAAAATATCAAATATGATGGCCTTGCAAACTAGCATCTTAAAGTACTTTTCTAGTTCCTGACTATTATATGTAATATATTTTGTACTTTTATGAAATTATTAATTTATGCTATAGTCAGGTCCAAAATTTTACACTAAGTTTCAAAAAGAAATTATTAATTATTACATTAGAGGAGTTTATTAATTTTTTACACTAGCCTGATTTTTTTATTAATTTAAAGAGTTATTAATATAGAGAAGATTAATTTATAGGGGTTCTTCAACAAGTTAGATTGTGCTTCACATCACAATGAATCATTTGTCTAATTAATTAGATGATTATTCATATAAACCAATTGCAGAATGGAATCTCCCAAGAAGGTTACATGGCATGCGGTCAGTTGAAACATTGCTGGACCTCAATAACGAAAAAAAGGTTCAAAAGGATATGCTTTTTCTAATGGGCAGATTCTTCGTACAAATAGTGCTTCTAGAAATTATACAATTTTTCAAAACAAAGTACTCATTTCAAACCTTCGAGATCTTATATGAACTCACCTCTAATTGGAGCCCACACTTCTAGGGTGGCAATTTTGACCCAACCCGTGAACCCGACCCGAATTCAACCTGAAGTTAGGGGGTTCAAGTCAACTTTAACTGGGTATGGGTCATATAAAAGTTGGTAAACTCGATCAAAACCGTTTAATAAACAAATATTACATTAACCCGAGTTCACATATGGTTCTTGCATGTTTAATAAACGGACCCGCATCACGAGCGGGTCGGGTGCGGATATGCTGCCTTGATCCGTTTATTAGACGGGTTATGATTTCCAATTGCTCACACAAGAGATGGGTCTCGAGAGAAATTGGTGCACATAAATTTCAGGGACCAAAAGTGGGGAACTTCTCCTCATTGTTTCTAAAGGTCCATAAATCAACGGCCACAGAGATCATCCTCGGTTCACGAATCGCGATGCAACAGAGAGGCGGTGATGCACGTGCTGCAGACGTGCGTCAGGGGGGTTGGTTGATGTTAGGTGAGGGGTCCTCCGCATGTGGGTAAACGAGGAAGTTACGAAATTAGCCTCGAAAAAACAGGTCGGGTTTATGTACCCGCGGGTCTAAATCGAATCAGGTCTGAACCCAATTGAAGGCCAGATCCGGATTGCCACTGGCAACATTTCATTTTCATTTTCTTTCTCAATTGCGACTTAGATTTTATGTCTTTAGATTAAACTGTTAGGTTGTAAGCTAGAAATGTAAATCAAACTAATCTAACACTTAATGCTCATTCTCATGTGGGCTTCTGAATCACACGGAAAGCTCAAGTTCTGTGGCTAACAATGGATGTCAAGTTACTTGAACACTTGACAATCTTTTGTTAATTGAAAGTTAGATTTTATAGAACTCCTAGGTTGTTAACATCAAGGCCATGTCATTTCAGTTTCACTTACTTTTAATTAGAACTTAAAATTTTCTTTTATTTTATTTTTCAAATCTTGGAGGGGAGATTTGAAATTTTGAAAGACCAATCCGGATCCGGCAGGGCAACCGACCCGATTGTACTTATCGGGTCGGGTCTATGTTCGCCAGCCAACCCGACCATTCTCTTCCACTATCGGACAGCGGTTAGCCATGCCGAAAACCAATGCCCGAGAACACGGAAAAAGAACCCGTTAAGACCTGCAGTCACCAGTCTAGAGTGGCACTTCCCGTAATACTACCAAACTCCAGGGCCTTTACCGGAAATTATCTACCAAAACCGGTGGCGCTGTCGGTAGGGATCGCCCGTCGTTATTTAAAGTAACGGCGCCTCCACTGACTCGCCGAACAAGACGAAGAAGATCACAGCACAAATCAGAAAGAGAGAGAGAGAGAGAGAGAGAGAGATGAACTCAGATTACGGCGTTCCTCGAGAGCTCTCGGAGCTCCAGAAGAAGAGAGCTCAGTATCACCCCGAGCCCCCCCCTTGCCTTCAGGTGATCTCGATCTCTCCATCACTTTCTCTAGGGTTTAGGGTTTTGTGTTCTTCGTTTGAGTTCGAGATCTAAGTTTTGACGATCGCTTGAAGAGACTCATTAATTCAAAATTCGAGATAGGATTTGGTTTGAGAAGTGAAGTTGCAACTTGCAAACAATCAGTTGTTTTTCTTTAAACTAAAGACACATTTCTTGGTTTTTAAATGCATAACATAATGCCAGGTGTTGGTTATGGGAATTGAAATGAAATAATGGGCATCTTTTGAGAGAGAACTCAACTTTTGCAGTGATTTTAGATTTGAATCTAAGCTTTTGGAATATATAATCACGAGGGAAATAGATAAGCTTGGAATTTACAGTTTTTACTGTAGTTTTTTCTGATATAATTGACATCTTTTACTGCTTTCTCTTGTCCATCATGCGAATCATAAGCTAGTTGAAGAGAGATATCAAGAGTACCAAAAAGTAATGGTTTTTTTACTTCAGATTCAGATTCATTCGCCCGGAAAGATTGGGTACCGTGTTTTTGCAAAGTTTGATGCTTCTTTTAGTTGGTGAAAGATAATGATTCAATGGTTTTCCCCCTCTTTGACTCTGTGGCGCGTAGCGGGGAAGCGAACGACGCCGATTAGATCTCGTTCTACCGCCAACGAACCCTGAAAGAACTTTTAGGTATAAGATAATGCTCGAATCCACGAGCAAGCGACCTGAATCCACAAGCCAAAGAGAACAACTTGAATCCACGAGCAAACTATGAGGAAAACTCACAGTTTATTGATTAAAATTGGATACTAAAGTAACAATTACCAAGGGCCTTTTATAGGCTTACAAAAAGGAGTACTACTCTATTTAGAAATCCTAAGTTACATAGAATAAGAATTGATTCAATCAGAATCCAATTTAGAACCCAAAAACGAAATCCTATTTGAAAACGGATTTCTGGATACGCGCAGATTAATCGACTTATAAGGGGGATAAGTCAACTTATACTCGGATTAGTCGACTTATACTTTCGTGTAACTACTCTGTAAAATTCGGCCAAACCCACTCTCTGCTTACTTTATTAATTGACTTATAAAATTTATAAGTTGACTTATGTTGGGTGACTCTGCTGCTTGTTTTCAGTCTCCTACATCATTCCCTCCCTCTTCAAAAGAATTCATCCTCGAGTTCCAATCAATAGAACCATGAATGATGCCATCTTTAGCAAACTCGGCTTTAGGGAAAGTTTGATCCCAAAATCTTGATTCATCTCTCATCAAACTCCACGTAATGTTGCGCGTCGAATCTTCAATATAATCATCATCTCGAATCGGTTGATAATTAATGCCAATCGGTTGATGCTCATGCAGAACACGTCGCGCCCACATGCTAATAGTAGGTGATATGAACTTGAAAAATTTTAAGCTTTCTTCTCTAGTACTCTCCTTCCGCATGAAAGGATCTTCGAAACCTTGAAGAACAGAGACACTTTGATGCTAAGGTGGCTTTGATCCTTCCAATAATGGTGTAATCTCCTTGGAAATCTCAGCGGGTGAAGTAATTTCTTCTTCGACAACTAAAGCAAAATTTTGCTTTGGTTCCTTTGATTTCGCCAAAAACTTGTCTCTATCGCATATGGATATGAGTATAGGCTCCTTTGCTATCGTTAGTTTTGGAACAAGTGTAGTAGGCTTCATGACAACTTTTTTACCCTTCCAAGTGAACATATCTCTACGTGTGTAGTGTCAACATTATGTTTCCATGGCCCTTCCCAAAGAATATGGCGCTTGTCCATTTTGACAACATCACAAGTAACAGAATCTTGATAATATTTCCCAATCGAAATAGGAACACGTTATAGATCTGTTACCTGGATAGTGGGGCTTTTCTTGATCCATCCAATAGGATAAGGATACAAGTGTGGTTCTGTTTCTAGCCTCAAGTAATCCACAAGTGCTCAAGAAACAATATTCTCGCAACTTTCATTGTCGATGATGAGGTTGCACACCTTGTTGCTGACCAAACAATTTGAGTAAAAGATTTGATGACATTGTGTGGTGTCAGAAATCTTCTTGTTGTAGAGCAATTTCTGAACAATACAAGCTACATGGTCATCATGTTCTTCGGCAAAGTTAGAATCACTTGCATCCTCGATTACGACTTCTTTGTCTTCATCTTCATATTCCGCCATGTTGACTTTCCTCCACTTTGGACACTCATTGGATTTGTGTCCAGGTTTACCACACCTGTAGCACTTACCAATCTCGGGCTTGGTGTAGCGATTTTCTTTGCTCCTTGCGGTTGCAAGGGTTGTTGCAGTTGATGCCGTCACAGGGGCTTTGGTAGTCTGTTGTGCTGGCGGTTGGTCAGCCATCGTGGAACTCGGCTGGACTCCCTCGCCTCCTAAGAACTCTTCGATTGATAACAGACGCCTAAAAGGTGGAGCTCTGCTTTGTATCATCTTTATCTTCATGGCCTTATTATGGGATTCATCAATATAGAACACGTCGTGAATGGCCACACGTTTCGAGATAGAGTACTTTAGCCCTTGATATACTTTGCAGTCTACTGCTCCTCCGTCAGAGATAAGTCACATCGCGACGAGAGACGGTAGAACTCCTCTGTGTATGCCGCCACAGTCCTCGTATTTTATTTGCATTGCTCAAATTGATTGTAGAGGATCTGTTGATAGTCGGATGGAAGAAATCTACCTTATAGGAGCTGCTTTATGCACCTCCATGTCATCACTGGTGACTTGCCTTGGCGTCTCCTTGTGATTTGCAGCTGGTCTTACCATGTGACCGCTCCTCATTTGAGCTTGTATATCACGAACTTGACATGCTTTTCCTGGGTATTTTTCTACTTCATAAACCCAGTCTAAGAAGGATTCGATGTTGAGGTTTCGACTGAAGGAAGGAATCTCGATTTTCATCCTATATTCGTTAAAACTTGGGTCCCTTCTTCTCCTATCTGGATTAGGAAAAGGAGACCCTTCTCCCCTGTTGGGATTAGGATTAGCCATCCGCCTCGGGCCTCGCCCGTAGGTCGTCCTCCCGTCATATGCTTCGTCATCGAAGTCGTGGTCGGGATAGGTGTTGATGAGTTCCTCCTCGTCGGTAAGATCCTCGTAAGGAAGATTCCGTGGAGGAAGCCTTGGTGGCGGTGAAGGTTGGCATGGCTGTTGACGTGGTGGTGGTCGCTAGAGGGGAAATTGCTGGGGTGGAGGTTGTGGATGAGGATTACCTATTGGTGGTGGAGGTGGTGGAGGAAGAGTGTTCATGAATGCTCACACCCGCTTCGGTACGTACCATTGGCTAGGCCACGATCATCGATCTTGAGAGATAGCCTCTTGATTTCTTGGACCATGTTGTCCAAGATTGATTCAAGCGCGCCAAGCCTCCCCTTCTACAACGCCTACTCTCGTGGAGAGGCTGGGCTGCTCGTCATTGTCTCCTGCCATCATCGGAACGTTTGCCCAAGTTTTGATACTAATTGACACGGAGTGGGGAAGCGAATGACGCAGGCTAGATCTCGTTCTAGCGCCAACGAACCCTGAAAGAACTTTGAGGTAGAAGATAATACTCGAATCCATGAGCAAGCGACCCGAATCCTCAAACCAAAGAGAAAAACTCGAATCCACAAGCAAAATATGAGGAAAACCCAACGTTTATTGATTAAAAGTTGGATATTAAAATAACAAATACAAAGGGCCTTTTATAGGTTTACAAAACGAGTACTACTGCATTTAGAAATCCTAAGTTACATAAACAAAATCTTATTTGAAAACGGATTTCCGGATACGCGCAGATTAGTCGACATATACCTGGATTAGTCGACTTTTACTTTCGTATAGTCGACTACTCTGTAAAATTCTGCCAAACCCACTATTTACTTTATTAGTCGACTTATAAAATTTATAAGTCAACTTATGTTGGTTGAGTCTGCTGCATGTTTTCAGTCTCCTACATCACACTGGTAAACTAGAATATGTTTTACCGGGAAGCATGAGAACATGGAAGCTACTACTGGTTTTCGTGTTTAATCAAGAGAAAAATATGGTTTACACTTGAAGTTGATTTTAGTAGCAATTTACCCATTGAGTTTCCTTTTAACAGTGTTAGAAATTAGATTGTTAGGTGTATTGTTGTTAGTTAGACATGATGTTTCATTTTGTGTGCTTGGCGCTGTTTTTCTGTTTTCCCAAATATGATCATAATTATGTACAGTATACCTAGCTTGATCAATTGACTGAGTAGATTTTAGTTACATTTTCTTTCATACATGGATAGGGTACTACTGTGAGAGTCGAGTTCGGTGATGGAACGACTACTGTTGATCAATCTTCTTCCCATGTGATTAGCCGGGCCTTCCCGCATACATATGGCCAACCTTTGGCTCATTTTTTGAGGGCAACAGCAAAGGTCCCTGATGCTCAAATCATTTCAGAACATCCTGTCATCAGGTTTGTGTTCATTTTCAATGGAAGTGTCTTCAATTCTAGCAGAACTGTATCTGTTGAAATTTAATCCTTGATTTTAATGAGCTGAAGTATAATATTGACATTAGAGACATCTGCCTAAGCTATTGATTGACCCAGTCATCTTCCATGCTCTTTCATTGTTGTATGTGACTATCCCTCTCACTAGAGAGATGTGGAGAGGGGCAGACCTCAAGGTACATAGTCATCAAAGTGCTGGACTCTCCAATTTGACTTTGATTGAGTTATTGCACCTTGCTCAACATTGCTTGGGTTTGGGACGTCATAGTGTGATGAGAATGAACCATCGTCCAGTATTCTGTGTCTTCAAATGCAATAGAAAAAGTAACCTCAAAGAAATATCAACTCACAAATTTGCTATCAGCCTTGGTCATGAGGTGCATTCTCACACTTTCTATTAGTATTTTGAATTATGACTACCATGCTAATAATTTCTGTGACCTTTTCATTTTAAGTACCATTGCTTATGTGGACTCCTTTAGAGTTTAGACAAAGACTTGAGAAAGAACCTTCCAATAAATTACTACCATGAAATATTCATTTTTGAAAATTTCATCTGTTTATACATGTAAATATACCTGACTCCGGTTCGGCTCGAACCGGCGAACCGAACCGGGAACCGGCCGATCAAAACTGGAACTAGCCCGGGCGGCCGGTTCGGCCGTTCCAAACCGTATTGGAACCGGCCGGCTCTCGGGCCGGTTTCGGTTGGTGAGTTCCCGAATCTGGAGCTGGCTGGCGGTTCCCGGTTCTGAACTGGCAGTTCTTGGTTTATAACTTTTTTTATGGGCTATTCTTTTATTTTTTTAAAATTTTCGGCCTGTCCCTGCACTGCAGGCCCGCAGCCTGCGTGGGCCTGCCTGGGCCCGAGCAGTGGGTGAGTCGGGCGGGCGACTTCTTTTATGCAGGCCTTTTTTTTTTAAATGGGCCTATGGTCCATTGGTCCTAGTCCAAATGGACCAGGACCTCCTCTCTCTAATGTCCAAAATTGGAAGAGTGTTGTTTTTTACACTTTTAATTTTTATATATTATTTGTATCTATAAATAAGGCCTAAGTTCTCTCATTCTCCTCCACACCAAAATTGAACAAAACCTCTCTCTATAGTTCTCTACAAAATCTCTCACCAAGTCTCTATAATCTCTCTACAATTTCTCTTCATAATCTCTTATCTCCCTCCATAATTTCTCTACAAAGTCTCTAGTACTCTAGTACTATTCAATTTTTGTACTCCATGGCAAGTGGAAGTTCGTCGGCAAAATGCAAGAGCAAGGTTGGTGAAAATTAATTCATCGTCGGAAATGATATTTTCAGTTTCTTGCAATTGGCGGAGATGAATTACGGCCTCGACAATAATGAATTAGAAATATATCCCTAAGAAGATGCGCAAGTCAATATTCCAACCAAAAAGTCTGAAACCCAGCCGGCGATAGAGGCGAAGAAGATACTGCAACTGCTACCACTACCAAAAATTAAAGTGTGATCTTTTCATGTATCATTTTACGAAAATCAAGAATGATGGGGGCACGGTCGTTAATGTAAGTTGCAAGTATTGTTCAAAAACTTATAAGTGGTCCGCTTCCGATGGCTATGGAACATATCGAAAGTATCTGGAGAGGGCACATCTTGTGAAGTCGGTCTTATAAAAACGCAAACTCAAATATCAAGGTACGCTACCAATACTACCCCTTAATTATTTCATTTTTCGGATATTAAAAATAGAGATGAATTAGCACGAATGGTTGCCGTGGAACACTTGCCTTTTAGTTTCGATGAAAAATTAGGTTTTATAATTTATTGTAAAAATATATTAAATCCTCAAGCAACTAGAGTGGCTAGGATCATTTTCACACGCACAGTACATAAGCTTTATAAAAAAGAAAAAAATTGCATGATTTTTTTTATCACTTTTGATGGATGTGTATCTATATGTAGTGATTACTGGCAACAACATTTTTATATGGGAACAGTTGTCATTGGGTTGATTGTGAATGGAATTTACAAAAAAGAGTAATTGTTTTTAGAGTTTTTGATGAAAGACATACTGCTTATAATATTTATAAATTGATAAAAGTAGTTTTAAAAGAATATGCTTTGATTAATAAGATTCTTTCAATTGGTTTTGATAATGCATCTGCCAATACTGCATCTATCCCTGAATTAGAAAAAGTTTGTAAACCTGCATTTGGAGAAATTTTATCATCACATATGTACTTGTCATGTTTTAAATTTATGTCTGCAAGATGGTTTAAAACAATTGAAAGATTATATTAAACCTATTAGACGCGCACTTCACTGTTTATGGACACATCCACAAGTAATGAAAGAAGGGGAAAATATTGTAAATCAAAAGGTAAGACCGAAACGATTTCCACGGGATGTTCCAACCTGTTGGAATTCAACTATGAATTACTTAATGATAGTAATGATTATAAAGAATTATTATGAGATTTTATTGCTAATAATATTAATGATATTAATTTATATCATCAGCATTGAGATGCATGCAAAAGTATTTTGATGCTTTAAAAGTTTTTAATGATGTTACTTATACTTTATCTGGTATTTATTATTCTACAAAACATTTATTTTTAATTGAGTGTATAAATATTTGTGGCGTGCTGGAAGAACATGAAAATGATTTGAATTTATTTTCTTGTATTCAAACAATGAAAAATAAATAGCTAGGATATTTTAAAATAATTCCATCTATTTATTTAGTTGCATATGCTTTTGATCCACGTTGTAAATTAGATAGATTGCATGACTATTTGAAGGCTAATTATGAAATTCTTCAAGTGGATCAAGATGTTTATGATTTATTTAGTAAAGTAAAAAAAGAAATTATACTTTATATAACGAATATAGTGGAGTATATAGTTCAAGTAGTATACCTCCCGTCATGGCCAGACTAGTAGTAAAATTGAGGATACCTCTAAATTTAGTAGATGATAACTACTACTATTGCAAAGAGTCAACTCCGGGGGTCTTCTTCATCAAGCTCAAACTCCAAACTTGATAGTTATTTAACCACTTCATTTGAGTTTGGTGAAGATTTTCAAGATATAAAATTTTCAATCCCGCAATGGTGGAAGGAGCATTCAACACAATTTTCAATCATGGCAATTATCGCTAAACAAAATTTAGCAACGTTAGTGTCAACAGTAGCTGTGGAGCAAACATTCAGTGCGGGAGGAAGTAGAAGTATTTTGGATCAAATCTGTTCGAGTATGTCCTCCAACTTAGTGGAGACCCAAGCATGTCTTGATGATTGGACAAAAGCAGCGTTAAGGTAATAAGGAACATGCGAGAATAAAGTGAAGACTTTATGGAAATGACAACTATCGAAACGGAAGGAAGCGATTGAGGTAAAGTACGAGGACTAAAGTAAGAGAACTACGTGGGCTTTGATTTCTCTAAACCCCAAGAAGATACGTAGGCAACTTAATTATGGTAAAGATTAAGTTCAAGCCCATTTTTTATTTTTTAATTATTTTGTTATATTTCTTTAAATATTAAATTAGTAATAATTGGAAATAATTATGTAGAAATTTAATTGTTTAATTTTTTTAATATCCTATTTTTTTTACCTATTATAAAAAAACAGAGTTAAAAAAAACAAGGATTCGGGTCCTTGGTCCATCCGGAACTGGATCCAACCGGTTCCGGAACTGAATGGACCCGGTTCCGGAACCGGAACCGACCTGTAAGAGTCCGGTTCTGGTTCTCCGACTGGCGGAACCGGGAACTGGTGGTTCCGGCACCGCGGTCGGGTCTACATGTTAACCTATAAATTTATAGATAAAGTTGCTTGTTGGTCATCTAGTTCAAAGGTTGAACTTATCAATTTTCCAATCAACATGTCTTCTGCTAGTTAACTTAATAATTTCTATTATTTACTGTTAAATAACCTCCTCCGCAGATGTTTCTCACCCCTTATATCATTTCATTATTGGTTTACTTCACCCTTTGCACTTAGTGGCATGTGTCCTCTGGTACCTTTAATTTATTGCTTTCTTAAAGTTAAATCCATTGTATAATATTCTGTGACATCACATAATTTGATCTTTGTTATAATGATGTGCAGTTTTATCCTATAGAATGCTAATTGATCCATACATCTTTGGCCCATGTTGCTTCATATTGTCTATAAGTGCATGGTATATTGTGTCGATCACAGTATGCCTCTGAACCGTCTCACCCTTCTTTCAGATATGTTTTCTTCAAGTTATTCTTTCACATCCCAATTAGCTTATTGGGTTTAAGATACAAAGAAAGGGTCATAAATTTTGTGTCCTAATCATTAGTTTTGCCTGTCAGTCTCATTTGATTTATTTCCACAGTTCCACTGGAAGGATTCATTAAATATTCCACATATTTTTTGATTTTTAGTCCATCAACTTTCACGGCTTTCCTTCAAGTTTCCTATTGAGTATTGACCTATCCTCATACATCTCCTCAATTATCATAATACTAGGTTAGAAATCAATAACAAATTCGTTAAAGGCATAATTTCGAGGAAATTGTGTTTTTCTAATCATATGCAGCACAAACAACAACCACCACCCGTCCCCTGCCCAACCCTATTTTTTCTCTTTCTTCTTTCTTCTTTCTTTTATGCAAGATAATGCTTTCATGAATACTTGCATTTTCCCATTTCCTTCTAGCTCATTGCACAGGATATGAATTAAATTACTTCAATCAGTTTTATGTTATTTTCTTTACGGCGTATGCCATCCAATATGGTATTGTTACTTGCTCTTTATATCCTTTATAGTTTCATTTCAATGTCTTCATAGAATAATGTCATACATGTACATTCTTACTTTTGAACCCTTCTTAAATTAACTACTACCACCATATTTTAAGTAATCTCAGTTGATCTAAGGTCATGTTTTATAATTTCATCTACCTCGTAAAATTTATTGAAGATTTCACTCTCATTCTCTATCTTTAAGCTCAGTTATCGTATTATTTTTTATTAACCCTATATGTACTGTGCTAACTAGCTTTGCTTACGGTTTATTATATATTTTAAAATTTCATCTTATGGTTTATTATATAATTCCATCATTTATGTGACACTTGACTTTCTCGTATCTCACAGTCTTATGTGTTTATCATGAAATGGTTTTATTGTGTGACATGACATCACATGCTTTTTCAGTAGACAGTCCAATTACTTTCTGATTCTTTCAGTTTAATTCCTTTGCAATATTATCTTCCTGCCAATCCCACATCTCAACTCCTCAGTCCCTGTTTTTGTGTTGGACCTTGTTTTCAACCTTCATCATGTAACTTCTTGATGATTTATGTTTCTTTGCAAAGAGAAACTAACACTTTCCGATAGTTCCTTTTAATTTACATACATTCATGAAGCCATCATTAAAATTTTCTGTATAATAATTTTGTTAGGACCTGATGGTAAGCATTGATATCAAACATTTGAGTTTTACCAAACACATCTCTTCCTGTGTATATTTTTCTTTAGCTTGTGATGCAATATTTTATCAAGTTAGAATCTGTTGCAATCAATATACACCCACCTTATTGTCTTTTTTAATGGCATCTGCCATCTGCAAAAATGTCTCTCACACGCCTTATTGCAGGGTTGGTGTCGTATTTCTGGAAGACAATCCCCTGGAGGACATAATGTGATATGGGGTCTTCATAATGCCATAAAAGCTCACAATCCCCATAGTGTCCTGATTGGTTTCCTTGGTAAACATCTCACACAGTAATATTTCATTTCTTTAATATTATATCCACTGTTTGGTTCATCATTACCTACACGTAGATTATCCTCGGCAATCTTTTGGCAGGGATAGTTTCAACCATAAAAGAAGCATGCCCCATTGAACATTATTTACCTCGCAATGAAGATAACATCAATATTATTGCTACGTGAGGAATGTGTGGTTCTCCAGTTGTTGATCACCAATGATATAATATTGATAGGTTTGTGGACGTTGATTTTTCTGGTTCCCACCTTTGTTGCATGGACATGTACATGCTCTACTGACACCAAATCTAAAAAGTACAAACAAAAGTATCGTGTCCAGTGTGTGTACGAGATGGGCATCTGACACAACATGACTTTACAATGGAAGTGTCTGTGCTGCTTAGGTTTCCACATGTTTTGACAAACTGAATGTCTGCATTGGCCCACATAGAGGTGGAAGAATGAAATATGAAGGAAAACCAAAAGGGGGAAGGGGATAGATTCTAGCCAACTAACTCTTCCAAATGATAAGAGAAGTCGCAACATAAAATGGGTGTAGTGGAATGACATTTCAGATAATCAATGAAATATGTGGACATGATAACAGAGATGTCTTTAATCCTTTAACACTATTAAAGTCTCTGCCACTACACAAAAACTCTAAAGTTAAAGTGGGGTTGAGGTATTTATATTTTAACACGCCCTCACAGGTCGAGTACCCTTTTATGGGTCGAAATCTGGGTTTTTACGCTAGCGGTATTTTGTCCAATTTTAAATGTGCAATCTGGTGGGATTTGAACATGGGTTGCTTTGATATTATATTAAGATGAAGAAGATAAAGAGAATATCGTCTACCCTCAATTAGGGTGTGGTTGTTTATTTATAGAGAAAAAATACATGTCTTAATAGGACTAGAAAAGTACACAATGTCCAATTTAGAGTAAGAGATCAAAATAAAGAAAAGAAAATCACATTTTTACTATAATAAGAAATCGTATATCTACTCTAATACTTTCTCTCAAGCTGAAGCATAGATATCAATCATGCTCAGCTTGCTACACAAAATTGAAAAACTCTTTTAGATAGTGAAGATATCTCCAAGTTGACAACTCGATGTGACGAACAAAGTGACTATCCGATTTGTCTTCATCATGTCTTAGATAAAGTGGCAGTCGACTTCAATATGCTTCGATTGCTCATGAAAAACATGATTATTGACAATATACATAGTCGCTTGATTGTCACAAATACATTGTTATTGGCTTGTTGTAGATGATGCTCATTTCAGAAAGGAGAAAGTGAATTCACATCAATTCACAAGCTAAGTCATGGCTTTATATTCAGCCTTGACACTAGATTGAGCAACAACATTTTGTTTTTTACATCGTCATGTCACCAAATTGCCACCGACAAGTGCAATAATCAGTAGTGTTAGATTCTCTTATCTTTATATATTTTTATCCTATTGTTAGATTCCCTTATTTTTAGATACTCTTATCTTATTTTATCTTACTACTCGTTTTCTTATCTCTCTATTCTCTTGTATCCATAAATTGATGTAATTGCTTTATGAATAAACATACAAAAATATTCTCTTCTTTAAATTTTTATGGTATCAGAATCATTCCTCTACTGATTGTCGTTTTATGCTATTAATGAGCCCGCGCTGGGCCGTGCTCATGTAGCTGTGCTTAGCGTCGGCCATCTCTTCATTTTTCGCTATTGTCGACTTTGATGCCATCTTACTCCACAGCCGCCCTCGACCCTTACTTCCACAGTCGCCCTCGGACCTCCCCTCTAGCGTGGAGGCTTCCTCCTTAGCGAGATCTCTATAACGCGACATTTGCCATTGAGATCTGTCTTGTCTCTGCCACCGCGAGTTTGTCCCTCGTCTTCCCGGGCTGCCTCTACCACCTTGTAGCATAATTCACGTAGTCGAGTTTTCTTGAGCCTTCTACCTTTGTCTTCGTTCATTTTGCACCTCGATTCACGTAGTCTAGTTCTCGTGAGCCCTTCTACCTCTCTCCTCTTTTATTATGCACGCGTCATCGGTGATCGCCTCTGTCTTGCATGGTCGATTTTGCCCGTATCTTGTCTCGTTTGTTGACATCCAGTTCTCATCGTCGACATCCTCATCTAGTATGCACGCGCACCCGTCGTCGCCTCTGCCCTATGCAGCCGCTACGCTATCTCGTCTTGATCTCGATCAACAAGGCACATACCTCATCAATTTCCCCAGGATTTATCCAAACTCTCGGTGTTTGATCCATCATGAGTTTGAGGGGGTGTTAGATACTCTTATCTTTAGATATTTTTATTCTATTGTTAGATACTCTTATCTTTAGATAACTTTTATCTTACCTTATCTTACTACTCATTTTCATATTTATCTACTCTCTCTTGTATCTATAAATTGATGTAATTGCTTTATGAATAAATATACTGAAACTTCTTCTTCAAATTATCAAGTAGTATAACGATGATCAATAGGTTCATCAGCTCAATCATAATTAGCATAGAATATCCCAAAATCCAAATGAGAGGAAAGAAGATAATACAACCTTTTAACTGAGCCCCTTTAAGATATCGCAGGAACACAAATGACCACAAACTTTATGCTGCCTTACAGATTGTGCATTAAGATATCACAGGAACACAAATGACCACAAACTTTATGCTGTCTTATAGATTGTGCATAGAAGTAATAGCTTGTCAGTGACTATTTACTATTTCATTTCATTCGGCTGAAATTTCCTCTTTGTTACTATAGCAATCACATATAATTTGTTAACCAAAAGGTAAGTTTAACTTGGCATTTCTAACTTCAGATATACTGATTCTCCTTTCTTGTATCTCAAGCCTTTTTATTAGGAATAACAGTCCAGCATTCCTTGCTCAAAGCTCTTGATTACCCCTCCTTCCTAAGTGCAAAGCTGATGAATATTGATTGAGAACATCCAGTATAAAACCATGATTTGTTCATTGGTTTCATGCTTCTCAACATTGTCTTTATCCCCCACTATGGACCAGCATATAATAAGTTTCATTGCATGCACCCTTTTGTTTTTAAGTAATTTTAAGTTAACATCTTTTTAAAGTTTCCTTATATAATTCTGATTTTAAAGTTGAAGCTCCTTTAACTTATGACTAACATGCATGTTTGTTCATTAAGCTTCCTATTTAATTGTG
The DNA here is from genome assembly GCA_038442645.1 of Agave tequilana. Lineage (NCBI taxonomy): Eukaryota > Viridiplantae > Streptophyta > Magnoliopsida > Asparagales > Asparagaceae > Agave > Agave tequilana. The sequence continues at coordinate 213,360 of JAVJIF010007050.1, forward strand.
TAATTAGTCTGTAACACGCTTGCAAAAGTTAAGAAACTGTTCCTTCTCTATCTTCTGGACCATTTATAGTTTTACTTCGTGATTCGTCAAAGATGTGGCTAACAGATGTTTATACATAACTGAGTATGGCTTGCCAAGGAAAGAACTTGAATTTGGAGCAGATATTTATACTAAAATATATATGTAAGAATAAGAGTTTACACAGAAGTTATTACTGTTTGATCATTTGCTCTTCGTGTCATTTCATTTCTTTATTTCAAGAACTTGTTCATAGGAATTTGATTCTGCAAATTTGAGAAATATTTGTGATTGTACAGAGTGAGTTCTTAAGAGCATTATGTCCTGATGCATTATGACTTACAAACAAACCACCATAAAACAAAATCCATAGACGAAAAGAGAGAACACAAACAGAACACCAGTCAAAAAGAGAAACAATGCCAATTCAATGGTAAAGCTGGGGAAGAGAAGTGTAGTTATTATTTTTTTTTTAAAGCCAAACGATTTCTATTAAAAAGTCATTAATGAAACAGCAAGTACAAGAATAAATAAGTATTATCAAAGTAGATAATACAAAACACAGTTGCCGGCCCAAAAGCCTCATTCCTCACAACAGAAGGATTGCCAATATGAACGTCGGCTAAAGAAGAGTATGAAGAAGTGCTGTTCTTATGTTCTCAGAGTATTGGTGGATCGTGCATGAAGATGATATCGGGATTACATCTTGCTTTCTTATTATTGCATATATGTTCTAGACAGATGCTTTCAAGTCTAGAAATGTACTCCATATGGAGAAGTGTGGTTCTTCTTGCTCCTGTTCTCACAGAGTATTGGTGAATCGTGTGAAGAAGATATCTGGATTACATCTTTCTTATATTGCATATATGTAGCAGACAGATACATGCAAATCTAGAAATGCTATCAGAATTAGTGGTCCCCAAAATACACTTAGAGGCTGTTAGAACCATCTTAAAGATGCTCCAGCTTTCACTTCACCCAGTTGATAGATTTGTTACTAGAAGCCCCAAGAAAAATAGGAAAAAGGAAGAAGATACAGGAGGAGCTTCCCAGGTGGACAGTTCATGCTGTATGCTGTTTGTATTATCAGTGGGGTGTCGTCATCCTTTGGTCATTCATATATGTTTCCAATCAACAACTGCTACAAAGCAACACGTGCGCTTTATTGCCGTATGGTGTACCCTCATATATGTTTCCCTTCAGCAAGTACTGCAAACACTGTTGATCAACACCAGCAGTTTATTCTCATGCAAATGTGGAGTAATCCTCTGAAGCTCCTCCAGACGATAAGACTAAGAGGGAAGAATCAAGAAAGTTTAATTGGATCATCATCATAACCTAAACCTTTTCCATCAGAATGAAATTGGCTTTGGAGCACAAGGTTCCATGTATTATTTGATAAAATTTTACATCTGCTTATCGTCTCGGGATATAAAGTATTAATTTATATTATGCAGATTTTATATAATTTCGTGACTTTCTAAGCTATTATGTGAATGCACTATTTTGATGAAGATGTGTTATAATTCAATATACATCTGAGCCATGAAAATCCTTTGCGGCCTTCTTGTCCAGACCAAGGCCTTGTTCTTTGTCTACTCCATTAAGTGGAAGTACGTGCCTGTTCTTATAGCATATGCACATATATTGGGATCCTTTTCCTATCCCAAATATCACAGTTTATAAGACATATATTTATGGATTCTTCCATGCATTCCCACAAGTGATCCCCACTACCCACAAATGGCTAACAGGGATTTGAACAAATTTGTGGGAGGCTTGATGTCTGGTTGGCGCTTTGTAAAAAGTTCTGGAGAATCCTGCTCAATCCTTTCTTGGGACTTTTCTTAGAGGTGGGGTCCATCTAACATGTCAGTGTGACGCATGTATGAAGACAAATAAAGAAAGGGGAGTCAATATATGCTGACCAAGAATTTTGATTGATAGGATCGAGATGTATGTACGGGGCCTTCAGTATAATATGAATCTTTTTTTGCTTTTATCTCCACTGATCTTTTTAACTACAAGTTTTTTTTCCTCTCTTTATTCCTCAAATATGTTATGCATTTGTGATTGATTAGTGTTCTTTGTATATGTTTTCTCCTTGACAAATGCATTTATAAAAATTTACAAGTTGCAAAGTTCTATTAAATAGGTTATAGATTTCTTTGTTAACATTCTGCAAATCTAACTTGCGAGATGAACATTTCTAAACCAATTGCATGTTGTTTGTTGCTATAGGTGGTACTGAAGGTTTATTTGCTCAAAAAACTTTGGAGATTACAGAGGATCTTTTGTCTACTTACAAAAACCAAGGTTATTAGAACTTTGCCGTTTCCTTTTTTCTCCTATTAATCTTAATGATCTACCATTACTCTGATGAATATATATTATTTTTCTGATGAAGGTGGCTTTGATTTACTTGGCCGGACGGTCGATCAAATCAGAACAACCGAACAAGTGAATGCTACTAGAGCTGCTTGTCTTGCTCTGAAGTTGGATGGCCTTGTCATTATTGGAGGTAACCATTAGTTCAGACAATTTGTATCCACTATATCGTTAGATTTGTGGTGTAACTTATATTATTTGCTGTTTTTGTTCCTAGGAGTAACTTCCAATTCAGATGCTGCTCAGCTAGCAGAGACTTTTGCTGAAACAAAGTGTCCTACGAAGGTACTTCCATCATATTTGCGTGAAGTCTGTTAATTTATTAAATTCTTTTTCCAACAAAGAGATAAATAGCCAGTTTTATACCCTACTTCAGATTTGGTTGCTCTGGGGTTGAATTTATTTTTATGTGCCACCCACCCTGTTGCTGAACAGTGAATAGGATCGATATTGTTTTAAAAGTGACATTACTCTCCAACAATATCAAATGAATAAAATCAATGTTTCATGTGTTTATCATTAGCTTTGTTAAATGAGCAATTTTCTTTATGTATCGTTGTTAGTTTGGATCTTTTCTGTCCTATCTGTCAAGTTATGCATCATGTTCCTTGTGTTAATTTATTTATTTCTTGTATCTTTCATCGGAAGATACTCTTTTGTCTTTTAAACAACAGAACACAATCATGCGTGAAAACTGTCTCATGCTTCAGAAATTATGTGCATGGCTTCTTGTACTTAAATAACTAGATAACGAAAACATCAAGTATCCCTTCCTTCATTCCTAATTTAAATCTTAGTGTAAATATATTAAATCGGAAGTATGAAACTTGCACTAGTTCAGAACTTTAAGCTTTTTCATTATTTTTGTAAAATTAAATAGCATAATTGTTAATGGTACAAGTTAAACCATGTCTGCATCAAATTATGTTTTATCTTTATGGTCCAAAATTTCAACTTAATTATAAGCTTGTAAATAGCTTTAATGAAAATTCTCCTGGCACCTTCAAATATAAAAGGAGAAAATTATAAGAGATTACTTTCTTTGTTGTATAGCACAATAAATGATTACTTTCTTCATTGTACAGCAAAAATAAGTGGTTCAGATTATTAACACCACTAATAAGCTTTATTTTGTTCTGTTTTCAGCTAACATTACCTGAAATATTTAATGAAATTAAAAAGGAAGTTTACGTTTAATTTTCTTGAATAATGAAAATGAAGCATATATATTGAAATTGTCCAAGGTAATGTATCATGTTTCAGGTGTGTACTGTAAAGGACTCTGAAGATTTGATTTGATGCATATCATCCATAACTATTCATTAATAAAAGGGAAAATATGTTGTTGACTGTATAATTACTGTGCTTCATGTTCTTAACTAACAAATCTACGTTAACAGGTGGTTGGTGTCCCTGTTACTTTGTATGGGGATCTCAAGAATCAGTTCGTTGAAATGAATGTTGGTTTTGATACTATATGCAGGGTATGATTCTAATGTCACTCTTGTATTTTAAGTTTGATGTGATCAACTTGATTGTACAATCTGCTCCCTGACCAATGTATGTTTCTCCTCTTGGTATTTATGGAAAAGTTCTCACTCCATTAGTTGTAAAAGTCAGAAGAAATACGTTTCAATTTCTTCTTTCTTTTGCTATTTGGAACCATGCCAATTCTCTTCTCTCGAGAGTTTCAGAATTCTGGGCATGTAGATTGTGTGATTTGGCTTTACGTTTCCTTTTGTTTTTTATGTAATAATGGTTACCAGCATTTGACATTTTATTTCTTAATATTTTCCCACAAAACTCTGAGAAGTGGATTCCTACTTGATAGTTTTTGTGCTTGTTTTGATCAATGAAGTTCACTTCTTTTATTCCAGGTTAATTCACAGCTCATAAGCAATATCTGTACAGATGCTCTTTCTGCAGAGAAGGTAATTTTTATATTTTTTTTAAAATTTGATAGGCTTAATATTTTGCACGTTAGTTTATAGACTCTTCAACAACATGGTTAGACCAGGCTAATTGTCTTTTTGCATTAACCCAATGGTGATTATCACACAAAGTTGCATCACCATGTAGTATATGTTGATTGCTCATATGCGTGCGTGCACGCACACCAAAAGAGTAAAAAAAAAAAACAACCAACTACACACATGTGCACCCAACCCATATAGATATTACGATAATTTAGCAAATGGTTCCAGTTTTGGGAATTAACTGTAGCTACCCCTGATTTTCTTCCTCAATAATTTTACTGAAATGATATTATTTCGATTGCAGTATTATTATTTTGTTCGCTTGATGAGTCGCAAGGCCTCTCATGTTGCTTTGGAATGTGCTCTCCAGTCACATCCAAATATGGTACGAATTTATATACTAGCCATAATTTACTGACACAATTGTGCTTTATGTTTCCTATGATGATACCTGCTCCATGATTGATAGTTTCCCTGATTCACTTAAGCTTGTGCTCAGGTCATCCTCGGAGAGGAGGTCGCCTTGTCAAAACTTACCATTTTTGATATTACAAAACAGATTTGTGATGCAGTCCAAGCAAGAGCTGAACAAGGTTGGTGTGATTGATTAGAGTTCTGTTAACTGTTCTTTCATTAATTGATGTACCTTGCGGTTATGGTGCAGAAAATACCATGGGGTTGTCCTTATCCCTGAAGGGCTTGTAGAAAGTATTCCAGAATTTTATGCACTCTTGCAGGTTGTTTTTGTTATATATTAATTCAAAGCTTAATTGTTTTAGTAGTTTCTTTTGACCATTATTGGGTCAAGATAGTTGAAAAACTTGCTGCAAATTCATTTACTCTGGTTATCAATGCCTCAGGAAATTCATGGTCTCCATGGCCAAGGTGTTTCTATCGAGAATATTTCTTCTCATCTTTCACCTTGGGCATCTGCCTTATTTGAATTTTTGCCACCATTCATCAGGAAGCAGGTTTTCCATTTATTCTATTGATCAGATAATTTTAGTTTCATGTACCGCTTCTTTAACTGCAATGGTATCATGTACCTGTCTTTTTTGACAATATTTTTCTGCAATGCAGCTGATACTCCACCCAGAATCCGATGAGTCTGCACAATTATCTCAGGTATCCAAAGTCCTTCATTCTTATTTTCCTTTTTAACTTATTATATTTTTATTTGATTTTCCTGTTTAGATTGAAACCGAAAAACTTCTAGCCCATTTGGTGGAAGCGGAGATGAACAAGAGGATGGTAGGTGCAACCTTTCCGCCTTTTTCTCTCTCTCCCTTTTCTTTAAACATGTTGGCAAGTCCAAGCTGTAAATATCTAACATACAAGAACAGCTTCCAAAATTTATTGAGGTATGTTCAAAGAATTAATTGTATATCATGTAACCATTTTTGCTGTCTTGTAGGTTGTGGTGGTGTTTATGGATTAACAAAATGCTTTGAGCTCATATTTCAATTTTCAATTCTTCTTTATTTTTAACCTTGATTGAACTGTTTTGTGGGCCTTTCCAGAAGGCGGGAACATACAAAGGAAAGAAATTCAATGCTATATGTCACTTCTTTGGTTATCAAGCTCGGGGAGCTTTACCATCAAAATTTGACTGCGACTATGCTTATGTAAGTGACAAGGAGTGGGCTTTCTCTCTAGGCTTTCTGGTTGTTTTAGTTATCCCACAATCTATTGATAAGCTCTGTGCAGGTTCTGGGATACATCTGCTATCATATACTAGCTGCAGGTTTGAATGGCTACATGGCTACTGTTACGAACTTGAAACATCCTGTAAATAAGTGGCGATGTGGTGCTACTCCAATTACAGTTGCGTCTCTGTTAGTTTTTTTAATAATTGAATAAGTGTTATTGGAGAAAACGTTCTATCAGATTATAGTGCGGAGGGATGAATAAAAAGTTCAAGCTATATAATTTTTTCCCACTAAATCAATCATTTATATTTATTAATGGCAGGCAATGATGACTGTGAAGCGATACTCACGTGGTCCTGGTGCCACTCCTATTGGAAAACCCGCTCTCCATCCTGCGACGATCGACTTGAAAGGAAAAGCATATGAGTAAGTTTCTCTTGGAGCGTCAGTTATCCCAGCAATCTTTGTTTCCTTCTGTGCTTTTGCCCCTCTGCATCCTCTGTAGAGGCCTTTTTCTTTCAAAGATGTAGAATGCATTCTGTGATAGTGTATTTTGTGTGTGCGTGTGCGTGTGCATGTCTATGTTTCTTTTTCTTTTTGATCTGTAATGTAAAATTTTTCCCATAGAAGGTTTTGCTTAAGACCAGGATTACAAGCAAGCGCTGATCCTTATAGGGGAAATAAGAATTTTAAGAAATACTTTAATTTTGATCTCATAAAATAACAAATGTTAATATTTTACGTTTCCTTGTCGACTGTGGGGTTAATATTTTGCTTCCTACTGTAGGTTGTTGAGACAGAAAGCTCCAAGTTTTCTTATGGACGACCTGTACAGAAACCCAGGACCCATGCAATTTGAAGGACCAGCTGCTGATGTGAAGCCTTTTACATTGTGTGTGGAAGATCAAGATTACATGGGTCGGATCAAGAAGCTTCAGGAGTATCTGGAGAAGGTCTGTTCACTTTTACTTTTTATGTTTTGCTTGGTTTTGGTTCTCTTTTGTTTTTGAAGTGAAAACCTGAAGCATGAGAGTCGACAAGCGTGTTGCTTACCCCTGTTGATTAATTTTCAATTAAATAGACCATGAGTGCTCCTGTTGTGATTTCACAGTCTAGTTCTTTTATCAATTTACTACATTGTACATATCGAACAAGACACCACAATATCACAAATCTTTATTAAAAAAAAAACGAAACAGACCAGTCCTATGGCATGCAATATACAATTAGCTCTCTAGAACTGGGGGACCTTGTACACACTATTAGAATGTGCTGATTTCTCGCACTATGTTTTTCATGCCAGTTGATTGTTACTGCAACTTCCATATAATTTTTTGGCTCTATGGAACAACATCACTACAGTGTCTGCACATTTTCATACCTATTGTTCCACACGACATTTTCCTAATTACTGGGTCATCTTTATTCTGCAATATTTTCTGTATCTCTTTACGGAATGTCATCCTTCACTTACGGAAAATATTAGTTCACCAGTTTGTCTCAACTGTGGACTGACTTCGAGGAATAAGAAATGGTGTTACGGGAGAATCTGTTTAGATGGTCTAATGCCGAAATGAACCCAGCCATCCCATGGCATCTTCTTGACAAGGACAATTAAAATCGTTTTCAATGCTTACCCTCTGAAAAGAGTAGTTAATTATTCAAAAGAATCATTCTTATCCCATTTGATTCTAAACACTAAATGTTGAACTGATCTTTCAAATTTCAATTCATAAAAAATTGAACCTCAGACTGATGGACAATTATCCTCTTCCATATGCAGGTGAAAAGTATCGTGAAGCCTGGGTGTTCACAGGAAGTTCTGAAAGCTGCTCTAAGTTCAATGGCTTCTGTCACCGACGTGCTGACTGTGATGTCCACTCCCTCGTTCAACGGCCAGCTACCACTCTAAGAACATGTGAACCCTATTCATCTATTCTTCCCCCCTCTTGGTAAAAAAAGATTTTTCCTATTTGAGTTAATGTAATTCTGATGCATCCAACGAGTTTTGATGATGATAGAGTCATTAATGCGACCGTTAATATATTTTCAGTATGAAATAAGGGTGCAAAGGATTGCTTGTAGTTTTAACAGTTGCAGTATGAGTACTATGCGCGGCTAGTGCCCTGTTTGTTTGCAAAAGGGTTTTTTCATCAGGTTGATGGCGTGCTGCCATTTTCTGTTGTGGATTGGATTGCAATGGCTATGCCTCCTCCTGATGTAACCAATAAATTAAAAGCAAGTGTTAGTTTAATTGCAAAAATTGCTAGTTTGTTTTCATTATTGCTTGCTTTGTTTATCGAGTCGAAGTCATGGGTTCTAGTGTATCAAATGTTAGCTCGGAGAGCTCGATGGCTGCAATGCACGTAGGTCAGACAATCCGAGAAGTTGCAATGATACTCTTTGTTTCTTTCTTCTTTTTGGATTTGTAAATCATTTGCAAGACTTTTCACTCAACACGCCCCAAAAAAAAAAAAAAAAAAAAAAAAACAAAAAAAAAAAAAAAAAAAATGGTTCGAGCTGATGTTACATAATGAAAACTAGTGAATTTAGATACATATTCCTCCTCAGACCGTTCTAAGCTATAATAATATACTATCAAAAATGAAATGAATGTTGAACTTTACATATAAAAATACCCGAATTGACTCAAATAGGATTGAAACTAGGTATGACGTCTTAAAACCCACAGGGCTGCCTGAAACGGCCGCATGTCAATAGCTCAAATATTTAATCAAGTAATTTGATGAAAACTCAAAACTACCAATCCATCACTTTTAGAGTTTCTAAAATTTAGTCTAAGTATTAATTATGTTCAAATTACTTTCAAGTTTCTTATTTTTGAAATAAAATAAGTAGTAGATTAGAAATTAGAGTTTGATTTTGAGTTAGATTTGTGTTGTATTTTTACTTATAAAAGAAGAGACATAGTCAAGATTTTTTAATAGAAAGAAAGAGAAAAAAAGAAGAAATAAAATCATATTTGAGAAAAAGTTTGTATAGAAGCTTTGTTTTGTGCCCTTCTTCTTTTAAAGGTCAAAAGTGATACTAGAGCTCGATTCCTGCCCACGTGAAGAATAAGGTGATAAAATAGAATCATGGTGGTGGGATGGTTCGGCAATGGAAATACTATTCAATTGATTTCAATATTTCACTAAAAAAAGAAAATTATCAATTTTAGAGCATCAACATGGAAACCCATTCCTCTCACAAAATCTATAGAATCTAGTAGTTTGTTGTACATGATAATCAAGAATCAAATACTACACAAGCACAAAGAATGGATTTGAAGCATAACCGACCAAAAGATGGTGGAGTTATTCTATATCCAACAAGCTATGGACGAAACAATGTTCTCAAAAAGTATTGGAGCAAAAAATAAACAAAAGTAGCATGAGAAATATTGCGAGATGAATATTAGAACATTATCTTGAAACCCCAAAACCTCTTTTGAGATTTTGAAAAATTATGAGTAAATTAAAAAATTCATCCAAGGATTAAAACAATGTTTTTTTTTTGAAAAGTAAAAAAACAATAGTTAATCAAACAAGAGTATTTGGTGAAGATTTAAAGGAACAAAAGATAATTAAAAAAGTCTTAGAAAAATTAATTTTATTGTCCAAACAATTGAAGAAGCTATATGTTTAACTAAATTAACAGTTAATCAGTTGATAGGTATTTTATTAGTAAATGAAGAGAGGATAAATAAATCCAATGGATATGTAGTTAAGCAAGTTCATCAGTTAAGAAAAAGCTTTAAAAAAGAATAAAATAGCAATTTTGGGAAAATTTGAAAAAAGAATATAAAAAATCAAACTTTCAAGGAAAGAAACAAAGAAGACGGGAAAATCGTTAGTATTTCTATTGCAAGAAAATTGGTCATGCTGAAAGAGACTCTTAGCACAAAAATAAGGCTTATTTTCTATAAACGCACTTAAATTTCAAAATTTCCGAAATACCCTTCTAAGCTATCTCCAAAATCCCCAAAAAAAAAAACCCTCCATTAAATGTCCATCTGGCTAGCGGTCACATGTCTTTCACATGGTTATTTTATGACAAATTACCCTTAGTTTCATCATGTGTCTTGCACGTGTTTCTTTGTTTAGCTAATATGAGAGATAAGGATAACTAGGCCATTTTGCAAGGGTTGTTAACGACGTTAAAGGGGCAAAGCAAACTGAGAAACAAATAGTTCAGGAGGGTATTCTCAAATTTTTGAAGTTGAGGATAATTTTTCCGAAAAAAACTTATGAAAGTTTAAAGGGGTATTTAGAAAATAAGTTCAAAAATAAAATTGTTCCAGCATACACCAACACCTTTCTTCTACATGCTCAAATTTTGTTGCAATTAGTGCATTATGGAGCGTTATTATTTTTGTACCAAACATGACCAATTTTCTTACAGTAAAAACAATAACAGTTTTCCCCTCTTCCTCGTTTCTTTTCTCGAATTTGGTTTTTCATATTCTTTGTTGAAAGATCTTTATCAGTAATTGTTATTTTGTTCCTTTTTTAAGCTTTCTTTTGACTAAGAAACTTGAATTTCATTGATCTATTTCTCCTTTCTTTATGTATTAATTATGAACTCATCAACTGATTGACTGTGAGTTCAGTTCAATCTCTAGTTTCTTAAATTGCCTTGATAATAAATTCAAATTTTTGATCTAAACATTTTTTTTCAACTATGTTTTGTCCCTTCAAATCTTCACCACCAAATATTAGTGTTCGGTTAACTATTATTATAACTTTTGAGTGAAATCATTAATCGATTAAAAATCTCTCATCAACAAATTTTCAATAAACACAATGGAGGTTTTATAGTTTCAAGATAATTAACTTATCCGATCCTTTGGATTCATCTAGCAATATTTCCAATGTTTCTTTTTTGCTTTCTCCGCTCACATAGTTCATGAAAACATTGTCTCATCCAGCTTGTTGGGTATAAAATAATACCTTTGCATCTTTCTTTCAGTTGTCATTCAACTCTTTCTTTTTGAATATATTATGTACAAAATTGATAACCTTCTCCTTTGAATATAAGAATCAATTGGACAAAAGCTCAAATAATTAATCCAGTAACTAAAAACAATTAGAAAAATGAACAACTAAAAAATGCCAACCTGCTGCCAGATCCTTGGCTAGGAATAAATAATGGTCTGCGTAAAAGGTAGGGACAAAGTGCAATGAGAGATTTAATCGCATATATCTTCTTGCATAGAAACAAAAGGCTTTACCCCCACATTGCATAAAGTTTAACCCATTTAAACTTCATTAAACATCAGCTGTTTATATCATAGAGGGACCTTAACAATGCAAGAACACTAGCAAGCATTGCTCATGTCATTCGTTCTCTTTTCCTCGTAGCACTAGTAACAAACTGAAAATTACCGAGTGTGAACAAGCTAAAGAAAATTACAACACAAAACTATCAATACTTCCCAATGACTTTGTGGGCTTAAGTGGGCAAGATAAGTACACAGATATGACCGAATCTCGTCGTTTAAGAAACAGTCCTTTGCGAATAAGATCATTGTTAGCTGAAATCACCACAAAATTAAGGACTACACGCTGGGAATTATGTTCATTCCAGCATTGAGACGCCAACTGGAATGGGAGAATATGCAGCAGGCAATGCTACAATATCTTACCACTGCTATTTGACATAAGAGAAGCAGCAGCAGCTGCAGCAGTGGGCACAACACCTGTTGAAACTCCTGGTTTTGAGAGATGCAAGAGCCTGTAGAGAGAGAATCCCAAAATTTTTATCAAGATAATCATCTTGCAGATCAAAATTAAGTCAGGTGGAAGGAAGCACTATACTTACGGCGCCAAATATTCACAAAAAGAAGAAACAGATGAAGCAACTTCACTATAGTTGTCAGAAGCGGCAGGGGCCGTGATTTCAACCATTTGTATGCCAGGAGTCAGAGGCACGGCTTCCTCAGTGGCATAAAGCTTGGCATTTTATTAGTAGAAGTCACAGTGACAGTGATTTGGGTCCCTCGGTGGAACCGGAAGGCGAAGCCCACCTTCAAAAGTTCATGGTCTAATTTATAGCCGAGGGTGTAGAATAAGCGCAACGCAGAATTGCTCACTTTGCTTTCCACAACAGTTCGAACCAAAACTGAGATTTGCTCCGCGCCAGCACCTCTCATGGCACCCCCAACATGTCGAACAGTCCTATAAGAATTTAACTCCGTGTTACGATAAAAGGCAAGGACAAAAAGTAGTAAAACGAGGTTAAGCTGAAGGCTTTACCAAGAGGGTGTTGGCTGTGCTAAATCACATAACAGACGGACCTCAGAAGGCACCACACCTGGAATACAGAAAGGAGTTGGGCGTGAGTTCATAAGGTAAAAAAAATTATGTAGATACGAGTATCCAGTTGCAATAAACTAACCGAGATTAGTTTCCACTTTTTAGGCACAGTTCATGAATCCTGACCCGTTCTTTAGGAACTCCACACAGACCCTGAAGAAGAGTTTCGAGGGCATCGACATGCTGATGAACAAAATACGAGTTAAGCTAGTTGGAATAAAGGTTTATGTAATGAAAAAACATGAAAGCTCCAGATAAAACATTAATGGTCAGAAGAAACCAACTTCGATCATAGAAACAAAAAGCAACATTGCCAGCATGCGCACAATTGGAAATGGCAACAGTACGGCATTTAGGCTAATCTTGCATCCTTTAAGACAGTCAGTTTTCCCTAACATGGACCTACTTTAAAGAGGGTTTTGTTTATCTTGTTCACCCATCAGCTTTTACATCAGTTGGTCCATGAAACTTGAGTTTAATACATGCCTCAATTAGATGACAAATGAAGTAAATTATGAATGTCTCAAGGATCCTTTTCTGGTTACTTGTAATTGGAAAATACCACCATAATAAACATTAATAGAAAAAATGCATTTGCAATTCCAGGTCATATTGCTTGATTAAACACATTGAAATGCTGAAGCAAATGGATTCTCGAAAAATGCTGTTTGGTTGGGTGTATTTGGATATCCTAGATTTTAATCAAGAGTAATACCGCACCTGGGTAGGTGTACTTGAGCGTATGGAGATAATTACATACTCTCCTAAGTTCTAGGAATTGGAATTGACACATTAAGCATAAATTAAAATTCAATAGCTTTGACAAATTAAATGGTAATGGCATGTGAAACCAGTATTCTGCCAAGCAAAAGTAACTATGCAGTGAAATTCACCGATATCCTGCAACCTAGTTTCTGCTTTTCCAACATAATTACCAAATGGAACTCAAAACAATGTAATGAAATGAAGACAATTAAGTGCTCAATTACAATCATTTTTATTTCTTTTGTCTCATGCCCATCACACTACAAAGTGCACTATAGAAGTCTTTAGACCATAATCCATGACCAATTTTTTAAGTAATATCCATCCAACCGCTAGTGGCTTTTCTAAATTCTAACTGTAACATATTTAAACAATTGAAAAATAAGGCTTCATCTGCAAATTAACAACATTGAGATTTGAACAACGACATTTTCTTTCAAAATGAAATTGCCGAGTCATGTACAGATCGATGGGCTCCGGGCATTATTAATATTTGATTTTAAAAAGAAGGGGCATGAAATATAAAGATTTAAGATTAAAAAATGACTGAAGTCAAATATGTAGAGCATACTTGTGTCTCAATAATCCCTTGCACTACACACTCCTATTGTTTTTGTATACTATGATGATCCTTTATTTCTACAAAATAAGTCAGAGAGTACCATGTGAACTCAAAATGCAATTACATCCTAAAACTATGAAGGTGATGATATTGTCAACAATACACCTAGATGATTCATCTTACAAGTTTTATATGCCCCTCTACAATTAAAAACCTAAAGACTTACATGAGAGCAAGTTTAAATGCTTAGTTTTGCCAAGCATTGGAGATCAAAAGTTGAAATTTCAATGGGCATCAAAAAGTTCTCAGATGTTTTCCATGGTTGTTGAAAGTTGCTTACACATGAGAGAGACTGATGTTGATCAGAACGTTGAAGTCTTGGAGGGAGATGCTTGCATGTGAGCAGATGGCACAAATCTTTGGAACTCATGGTCACGTGCAAAACAAAGGGAAGGTCACTGCCAAGTGCTGGTGTTGGATGGCGCTTAGATGGCCGAGGGACTTGAAGGTGACGACGACGAGAAGGATCAGCTAGCAGAAAAATCAGCAAATAGGAAGGTGAGAATTGTTGGCGTTAACGAGAAGCAGCAGAGAGTAGAGTTAGGAAGAAGATTATCCAGAGAAGAGAAGGCAAAGATTTTTATTTTGATTCATCATTCATTAGAAAGAGGAAGAGAGGAGATGAAGACAAGAGAGAGAGTTCAGACAAGAGACATTTTTCATTAAACATTAATCATCTTTCAAATAAGATACAATTGCCTACATATAGGCTAGATTTACAACTACCCACTACCACACATGATGGTTTTATAACTACCCACTATCACCACTACATACAACTGAAATAGAATAAAAAAAACATAAAATAAAGATACAAATGTTCTCATCAATTCTCCCCAAATGGGAAAGAACTCGACCCCGTCGAGTCAATTGCATAACTGCTATCTTATTACTGTAAGTTTGTTTCTTACATCTCAGATTACTAGTCAACTTACACCATAAATTCATTATCTAAAATGTTATCAATTTTCTTTGTTGTATAGAATTGAATATCTGAAAGTGAGGAAGTGAAGGACTCAAAAATTAGAACAGGGTAAGGATCATCAACCAGTGGGTTGTTTATGAAAAATTAGGACCTTGTAAACCACTTAGTCCTCAATATTGAACATAAAACTAATGCCAAATCTATAAAATAAGTATTGAAATTTAAATTCTTTTAAGATTTTGAAAAGTATAGCACTACGGCATGCAAATCTTTAACAAGTTTCCTGAAGAAACCATTTCGGACGAATCTGAATCATCACAAAATTGTCAATACTAAAATTTTAAATTTCTTTCCTGATGTCAGACCATAACTTATAATTAACGTTGCTTGTTCAAATATATCACTGATTTTCCAAGTGTAGAGCTTGCATGTGTGTGACAAAATATGATGCAGACTCAGATGTTTAGGCCTAAATGCAGACTCAGAAATTCTATAATAAAGTGCAGTAGAGGAATTAACTTGTGACTATCATTGCTAAAAGAGTCTTCCAAAAGATAGCTAGAAGATGGCTAGAAACTTTGACTCCTTATCGGGTTTGGATCATGGGAGCATGAGCATGAACTTTTGGGGTGGGACTGAACTGAAGGTTGGCTTTTGATAGGGAAATTGCAGGCTTTTGGAGCATTGAGAGGATTTGGCTGGTTCCATGGATAAACCCTAATTTTGAGAGTTTGGGGGGTTTGGATAGCTTTGGGTTACCATTATAGAGGGAGAGGGATGAAGAGAGGGGTTTGCCATTGATGAGGAAAGAGATTCTCTGAAAGCCCTACCTTAAACCCTTGCACAAAATACGAAGTGGGCGGAAGTAAGAAAACATGCAAGTATAATTGCTCACTTTCCTATCTATCCAAACGCCGGAAAAGAAAAATAAGACAATCTCTTTTCATTCTCTCTTCTCTTTTACACAACCATTTTCTCACTTTCAGAGTGCTACAGTTAATTTTGTGGTTATGTAAATCTCACTTGCATTCTAATTACAGTCTATTTTTATTTTTTTATTAAATTTTCTTTTAATATTATTTTGCGGTCAACTTTGTGGTCAACTTTTTCACTTTCATATTACCATCCAAACACCAGAAAAGACATAATATTTTTCAAACCACACTTCCTAACAACATCCAAACATCGAAAAATTTACTAATTCCCAAGCTCCAAAGGAAACTATTACTACTTTCTCACTTCCACCCTTAACCAAACAGGCCCTTAAAAGCATTGTAAAGATATTAATTTAACTCCCCTTGCTGCGAGGGTTGGAAATGGACCCAAGCCAGTTTTATGCACGAAGGCCCGGCCCAAAAAGTAAGTATATTTCACAGGGACATTTAAAATTATAGGCATTTGGATCATCGGATCAATAATATACAGGACCTCAATCAAAAGGGATTATCAGAGGAATGATCCTAAAAATATATGACAATTTCCCTATTTTGACAATGAAGATGAAAGTTATGCAAACAGGTAAAGGCAGAAGAGATGCACCCTTAAATTTAACAATAATGAAAGTGAAGTTGATAATCTGTAAGGCGTCATGTTTTCCATAACTTCATCCTAAAAATTTTGTATATAAATTGTTAAATTTAACAATAATGAAAGTGAAGTTGATAATCTGTAAGGCGTCATGTTCTCCCTTAACTTCATTCTCAAAAAATTTGTATATAAATTGATCATAGATGATAACATCCCTGATCTGACCTACATCCTTTGTCACTATATAGTTCCAGAACTTGTCCTCATAGAAATGGACATCGCTTGGAATAATGCAGTGTTGTTTGATCTCCAGTGACAACTCACCAACTTGCCTTTCACATTCAGTTTGCTCAGTAGGATTCAAGCTAGGGTGTGGCAAGTCGAGAAGACTAGCCCCTAGTATTAAATCAACATCATGTTGGATATCATGCGTCAGTGATAGCTTACCCGAGAGGTCTTCAGACAAGACATCATCAAACTCCATAGTCACAGGAGTGACTTCGGGGAGAAACAGAGTATATCTTCAGGAATCAGTGAATTCCATAGTCACTGGGATCACATCGAGGACTCGAAGTATTGGATTCCTTAATATTACCACCCATGATCTCTTTGTTAGAGTTGAAGTCTTCTGGTTCTTCCACTTGTAATAAATTCTTCAGAGTCTCTGATTCTGTTATAGACAGTTTATCAATGACAATTTTGACAGGGCTCGGTGTCGATAGTAGAGGAAAAGGGCTGAAGACCAGAACAGACAACGTCAATAGGGGTTGGCAGTAGAGGAGGAAGGGTCTCTGAATTCGTTACAGGTGATTTCTTGACTTTGCCGACTTTGACTGGACTTGGACATATGACAACATCATGTCCATGACCTTAGCATTTGTTACACTGAATTGCAAGGCGAAGTGTGGAGAAGACCCTTTTAGTGTTTTGACCTTTAGCATTACTTGTAACGCTTTTGTTTTTAATGTCCATCTTATATGTTGGTGTTGTGTATTACTCTGGTGTGAATATTGATATGATGTAGAAGCATCAGAGTGTTGAACTAAAATGTAAGCTTTTTTAGCTCAGTAATTCTACGGGTGCAACGATCTTTTGATTCAGATGAACCTTCATGTCATGCTATGTTCTAATAAGGTATTCTCCTCTTAACTCACGGAGAGTCTCGTAGCAGCAAAGCTAACTTTCTCACTTTCAGACAATCGGTATCGTGTGAAGTACCTATTCATGCTTTGTAACTAATTCAAAAAATTTGCGGACCCAAATGATCAGAATAATCCAGATGACCATCAAAGATTGGTACGTCCAATTGGATGCTCTTCAAGTATCGATCAACATGATATTGTTCATCACGCCTTTGGTATTGTTGGACGAACCCGTCCTTCATGTTCATGAAGGCGCTCGCGATAATTTTCAGTCCTATGCAAATATTTTAAGGCATGCTTTGATTTAAAACATGTTATCTATGTGCGTCATTGTAGCATCCCCTTTTGCTAGGAGATCGGGATCCATTGACTTTTATGATGCAAAAGAAAGAGAAAAAATTTCCATACAAATGCCTAAAGAAATATTTTTTTAACCTAATGCAGGGTGGTGTTCTTGCCTAAATCTTGTGCTCTGACACCAAACTGATGTGAAACGGTGCGTGCGTGCCATATAGGGATATCACTGATATGATCAAACTCACTACGTTTCACCAAATATGAAGATCTTCGGCAGGAAAATAACTCAAAACTAACATTATCGAACAGATGGGTTTTAACAAAGTATTGCATGCTTGATTTTGAGCATCTCTAATCTTAACGAAATTTTCTCTTTAAGACAAGCAATTCACAAGTTAACAAATTCATACATCTCACCATTGTAGGCAACAAACAATAATGATAATATTTCAGAGATAAATCAAGTGATGTAACAAAACTAATAACTCAATTTACTGAAATAAGACTCACTAATGTGATCTGTTGTTGTGATGTTGCTAATATTTTCTATTGTTGTTGAACGTTGCTTGCACATGAGAGAGACAGATGTTGATCAGAACATTGAAGTTTTAGAGGGAGATGCTTGCACACGAGCAATTGGCGCAGATCTTTGGGGCCATAATCACGTGCAGAACAGAGGGAAGGCCGCTGCCAAGTGCTGCTGTTGGATGGCGCTCGGATAGCCGAGGGACTTGAAAGTGATGACGAGAAAGATCAGCTAGCAGAAAGAAGATTAGCAAAGAGTAGGGCGGCCATTCTTGACGTTGACGAGCGGAAGCATAGAGTAAAATAAGGAAGGAGATTATCCAGAGAAGAGAAGGCAAAGACTTTCATTTTGATTCATCATTCATTAGAGAGAGGAAGAAGAGAGGAGACGAAGACAAGAGAGAGTTCAGACAAAAGGCATTTTTTCACTAAACATTCATTATCTTTCAAATAAGATACAATTGCCGACATATAGGTTAGATTTACAATTACCCATTATCACACATGATGGTTTCATAACTACCCACCACCACACATGATGGTTTCATAACTACCCACTATCACCACCACATACAACTGAAATAGAATAAAAAACATAAAAATAAGATACAAGCGTTCTCATCACCAATATTTTATTTTGCCTCTATTTTTTTTCCAGCTCATGCATTATACACCGGGATGCATTGACGGAACAAATAATGGTCAGTTTAAGCCATTACAATGGCTAGTTGGTCAGTCCAACTAGTTGTTACAACAACTAGTTTTGACCTAGCTTCAGCCCTGTAACACCTTAACACTTGGGCCACCTGTCCTGTAACAATGGCTTGAACTGCCTGTAAAAGCAATCCATAGTCCAAACAACTCTTCTCAGTCTCTCCCCTCTTACAGAAGCTCTCACCCCTCTATGCAAACATCTCCAATAAATTTCTCTCTCATCCTTTTTGGGCAACTAAGTTCACACACATACTCCTATCGTCTGTCGTGAACGAACATACCGAGGCACACCGGTGATTGAGGGGTTCCACTGATAGAGTTTTATCACCTTGGTGATTTATATATCAAGACACCTAGCATATCCATAGTAATACCCTCCAGTCTCCACCTAAGCTAAGTGAGGTAGGTGGGATTAGCTTGAGGGGTTCTTACCGATAAGGTATGCCACCTCAAGGAGGTGGTGGCATGGCTGGCTAATGGATATGTGGCCTAGTGTTTTAAAAATCAGCTTAGGCACCCACCTAGGCGGAGGTGGCCCCAGGGCCGCTACACTTTGGACCCAAGTGGTCTCTTTGGGCGCTACCCAGGATTGACTAAGCGAGATTGGGCGCTTATGTGATTTGCTTCACGCCTAGACCGTCGGCAAACCACTTTCTATTTTTTTAAGTTAAGCACATTGAAACTACTTCCAAGCGGGTCAAACCTGCTTTGCTTTAACTATGTGAAGATCAGTTATATATGACCAAATAATACTGCAAATAATAAAATATAAGTTCATACTCAATTATAACTTAATAATTAGGCATGAAACTGATTTTAAGTTCAAGTGATTGAGTTATATGAAATTAGGGCATAAACTCTTGTACTTTTTGTAATTCTCTTAATGTTTTTTGAATATGTAATACACTTAAATTATATATATATACATATATATATATATATATATATATATATATATATATATATATGGAACTGATCCCCTAAGAACGGTTCTCAAGGATTCCTGTGAGAACTTTTCACGTGGGTTTTGTCGGATCTGATAGATCAATCAAATAAAACCAGATCTCTATCAGATCTGACGGCTCAAGTGAAGTTCTCACAGAATCCGTGAGAACCGTTCTTAGGGGATCAACTCACTATATATATATATATATATATATATATATATATATATATATATATAGAGAAGAGAGAAGAGAGAGAGAGAGAGAAGTAGTCGTGTGTCATCCTGGAAAGGATTCAAGGCCGAATCCTTCTCACTCAAATACAAACCATACGACATTCGAAACAAAGATCATTCCGTTGAAGTAATCTATATTTTTAAAGTATCTAGATCAAGAGTTTTTTGAAACCATTAGGATGCAAGTAGATATTTAATGAATTTTAGATTTGATGGTTCAACAGAAAAATATAAAGCCAGATTAGTAGCTAAATAAACATTCAAAGAGAGAGATTATTGATACATATACTACATGTAAGTAAAATTACCACCATTAAGTATTTCTTGCATTAGCATCTATTCATAAATTGCTTATTCATCAAATGGATGTTAAAACAAATTTTCTTAATGGAGAATTAGAAGAAGAAAAAAGATCTATATGGAACAACTTGATGGCTTTATTGTTTGTAGACTTAACCAAGTCATTGTATGGACTTAAACAAGCTCCTAAACAATATTATAAAGTTGGGTAAACACACCAACCCCACCCCCCCCAACCCCCCGGGGTTTGAACGAAATTAAGAGAACACCCCTCCCGCAGCGTTTCAGTTTGAGCACCCCCCCACCCACCCCTCCACCGTCAAAAAAACCAATTCATGTTAAAGTTTAATTGTTTGTTGACGAGAATACCCTCTTAAATATCATAAAATGAGCTCAGATCTGTTCTCTTCTTCCGTTCCACTAAACTCATCTCTCCTTTCAACCCGTCCATGATACACCCTAGATCCAACATTTCTTTCTTCTCGCCAAAACCTTACTTGAATTCTTCCTCTTTCATACCTGAAATCCATCTTCTCTCTCTTATCTCTTTTTATCCTCCTCGTCTCACGTCAACACCTCCATATTTCATTTAAAACTTGGGGAAGAGCGTATAGCTCTTTAATCCCCATAAATTCTCTCAAAATCAACGATCTTCTGTTTAAAATGGGAGATGACCAGCAGAGGAAAATAATTTATTGGTGTCAATTGCCCTAAATTCTATTAAAATCAATGACCTTTCGCATAGGGAGATGACTAGTGGGGGAAATAATTTGTTGGTGAGATTGGGGTGAGAATTTCTTTTTTTTGTTGTTGAAACAGAAATGGAGCTTTATTAACTTGGCATGTAGAGGTTTCAAATTGACTCCCAAATTTAATTCTAGAACCCATATTAATGCAACGAGATATTTATTTCTTAAAGTTTTTCGTTTTCAAGAACAAAATTAAAGATGGGACATGGTGATTCTCCGGCTAATGTTTGTGGATAACCACATAACTAACGCTTCATGAGTCCCTTCTTTGCTTTTATTTCATTTATGACAATACTCCTCAAAAGTGAAAGTGAATATTGCACGTTAGAACATCTGTAACATATCTTCTCTACGCTAATGTTTCAAAACCAAAGCCAACTCATGAAATTCAAAAGGGTTTTATACAAATTTGGGCAAAATAACTCTCTACTAGTGAATAAAAGGCTAATTTTAGGAATAACAAAGATAGAGAGGTAGAGTAGTCCAATCTTGAAAATAATGAAAGGAAAAAAGGAGAAGAGGTTATAAGCATAAGAAGAGAAGGGAGAAGAAAGGAGGCATCAGTGAGTTTCAAGTGAGAGGGGAGACTCGGTTTTGAGTAAGGTGGAAGGATGACACATTTGGGAGGAGATGATTTTAGAGAAGGAAGACAATGGATTGGGTATGGTTTCAAATATCGGCTGATTCCGATATATCGGCAACATCGTATCGGGTTTTGAAGTACCAGAAATGATATTAACCCTACAATATCGGACGATATCGGGACCGATATAGCCGATATGTTTGGTATTGACAGTCGATATTCACGCTATTGATACTGAAAATCATTGGCCGATACCGATGTTGATTTCAAAATTTTAAACCATGGGTATGGGAGAAGAAGAATGGATTTCAATGGAAATTGAAGAAGAAGAGGATTCCATGTAACTGGGGCAAGATGAGTTAGATGAAAATGGGTTTGGGAGAGTTAGTTACATTTAAAAAGCATTTAATACATTAGACAATTCAAAAAAAACACAAGTTAGCTTTTTGACAACAAAGGGGAGGAAGTGCTCAAATTGAAAATTTGTGGGGTTCTCTTAATGTCGCTCAAACATTGATTTTTGGTGTTTATACCCTAAATTTTTTTGATAAAGTAGTATTGGATAACATTTCTAATGTAAATGAATCTAACAAGAGTGCTTATTCTAAAGTTTTCTGGAAATGATCATCTGACACTTTGCCTTCATGTAGCATTTTGACATTTAGAACATCCAGTATTAAATCTTTATCTCGACAATGCCTTTGGTATTGACGTTTGATGTTGACGCTATTGATACTGAAAACCATTGGCCGATACCGATATTGCTTTTGAAATTTTAAACCATGGGTATGGGATAAGGAGAATGGATTTCGATGGAAATTGAACAAGAAGAGGATTCCATGTAACTAGGGCAAGATGATTAGATGAGAATGGGCTTGGAGAGTTAAAAAGAGCTTTTTAATACATTAGCATAAGTTAGCTTTTTGACATCGAAGGGGAGGAAGTGTCAAATTGAAATGTTGTGAGGTTCTCTTAATGTCACTCAAACATTGGGGGATTTTTGATGTTTTTTTACCCTAAAAAGTTTGATAAAGTAGTATTAGATAACAGTTCTAATGTAAATGAATCTAACAAGAGTGCTTATTCTATAACTTTCTGGAAATGATCATTTGATACTTTGCCTTTATGTAGATAACATTTTGACATTTAGAACATCTGGTATTAAATCTTATCTTGACAATGCCTTTGCTATGGAAGATTCAGCAGAGGCTGACATGATATTAGGCATGAAAACCATTAAACTGATAAGATTAAGGGCATTTCCTTGTCTTTGAAACACTCTATAAAAAAAAATGCTTCGTAAATTTAATTACAATGTATGTAAATTTGTTTCCTCATCTTTTGATCTAAACCTAGTTCTCAAGACAAACTTAAGTGAACATGTGCGCTATATTTCTATGCACAACAAATTAGTTCTCTTGTATCTCCAAAAGGTCAAGACCTGATATTACATTTGCAGTAATCAAATTGAGTAGATACACTAGAAATCCTGAAAAACATTATTGGATGCCTTCAAAAGAGTGTTTAAATACATAAGGGACAGAGTTAATTATCATTTACAATATAATGGACACTAAGAGCACGTATATCTGAATTGGGTAACAAATTCCGAAGACATCAAATCCACATCTGGATATGATACACACGCGCGCCGCGCACACACACATAGATACACAAACACACACACACACACACACACACACACACACACGTGCGCTGCGCGCGCGCGCACGCACATACATACACATGTACACACATACATGTGTGCGCGCGCTTCATGGAATTATATTCCATGGGCTCTAATAACAAACTGTTATAGCCAGTGTTTTTATATGTGGTCCGACATTTCCGAAATGTCGGCCGACATTTCGTTTTCAAACCCTCACCACCACGACATCCCCATCTGCATTTGAAATGGCGTTTTGGAAATGCCGGCCGACATTTCGGGAAAATCCGATATGTCGGCCAACATTTCGGGAAAATGTCGACAGACATTTTGGGGAAACACCCAATATATTGATTGGTCTTGGAAGTTGGAGCAATTAAGAAATTTTAACAATGGATTAGTGAATATATGCAAATGTTTAAGTTAATTATACCTATCATAAACATATTTATGTAGTTTTGCATGAGTTGTGTATGTATTACCTTGATAAGAATTTTAAATTTACATTATTTAAGACATCTAGGATATATATTTTTATCCATCATGACGTCTGAAATTTACTAAATGGTGTGGTCTATATACAGATCAAATTTTGACAGACCATTTGACGAAAGGTCTAGCCACAACTTCGGTCACATATGCTTCAATGGGGGAGGGGATACGTCCACATACATGAGAACACCAATCACTGCAAAATCTGCTTTTGTGATAAGCGATCTCCTAAAGGACATTCGAAGTGGTAGAAACAAGCCATATGCACCCCCTATTAGAAGCACTCAAATATTATCACTTGAAAAAACATGAGTTCACTAATGCCTCACACCTAGACGGGGTGACTCCTTAAAGAGATCGGTTATATAAGTTAAGTCTTAGAACTCTTAAAACAGCTAAGCTGAAGAACAATGTTCTTCATGTCTCTTACATCTCCTTGAGGATCCATCTATGTAAGGGTAGTGTGGGGCCTCAGTAAGGGAGATGGACTAACTACAGTTGGTTTAATGGATGCATCGCCTTTAGTGCACGACCACGATTGACTCTATGCAGTGAACAATTCCATGCGTGCTTTGTTAGTAATCGATTAAGAAGCTTAGTTCAAGGCCTATGGTATTCTCTACTTGAGACAAAGACACTTAAGTGCAAATTCAAAACATACCCAACTTAACACCTTTCACATAGAATACATAGTTTCCCAAACTCTCTTCTTTCCTATAAGACATCTCACTCTAGTTATCTTTTTCGAACTAACACATTTTTTGTTTTAATTATACTTAGAAATTCACCTCGGGGTTGTTGGATATTGGAAATTAGAAGTTAACTTTTCAGTAGGTTTTCTAAAGTTTCAAATGGTGTAATACCCCGTTCCCGGAATACGTACATGATGGGTGTTCCAATTTTTGCTCGTATTTTTTTTGTTTTTTCCGTATATATTTTTCTTTTAATATCACTTTTGTTATTATTTTGGTATCAGATCTGGATTATGTGAACTCAGAGTCGGCGCGAATTCGAACCCAGGACCCGATTCTAGTAAAACTGCTTGATTGACCTTCTTGAAAGTTGGATTGGACATGTTTCAGTTCTAGATATTAAGTTTCAATATTTCAGATTTTTAAGAATTTTCTGAAATTTTCTTAATTATTTTACAAAATCTCCTAAAACCGACCAGTATCGTCAGTTGATTCAAAAAATTTTAATTTACAAATAGAGTTGAATTTATGGAATTTGCTTTCAAACTGTTATTCAGGGTCATATTTTTTATTTTAGCATATTTTTTAGACTTTTCTGAATTAGTCAAAATTCAACCAAACCGTGCGACCGGTATCATTGATCGATTTCAGGAATTTTTATTTGCAAATCAGACTGAATTTCTTGAATCCAATTACACTGTTCCTCAAGGTAATATTTTCTATTTTATAAAATTTTTGGGACCGCTCTCAGCTAGTCAAATTTTGCCCGATTAAATAATTACATTTTCTTCTTTTCTTTTCCTCTTCCACTCTTCTACATAACTTTCCCCTTTTCCTTTTCTTTTCCTTTTTCTTTCTTTTCCACTTTTTCCTTTTCTCTTTCTTTTTCCTTTTTTCTTTTATTTCCTTTTCTTTTCCCTTCATTCTTCTTTCTCTTTTCTTCTTCTTTAATTGTTTTTCCTTCCCCAGAAACCAACCGACCTTCCTCTAATCCCTCTCTAATCTCCCCTTTTTTATTGCTCTCTTAATTCCTCTCTCCCTCTCTAATTCACTCTATCTCTGTTTAATCTCTCCCTCTCCCTTTCTTCCCTAAAACAATTCTTCACCGGGCCCGTCACCTCCAACGCCCCAATTCTGTGCGATCTGGCCGGCCATCTACTTGCCACTGGCCAGGCACGACAACGCCCCTCTCCCACTTCCCTCTCTTTCTCTATCTCTCCAATACTCCTTCATTCTCATCA
The DNA here is from genome assembly GCA_038442645.1 of Agave tequilana. Classification (NCBI taxonomy): domain Eukaryota; kingdom Viridiplantae; phylum Streptophyta; class Magnoliopsida; order Asparagales; family Asparagaceae; genus Agave; species Agave tequilana. Next base: position 239,128 of record JAVJIF010007050.1, read on the forward strand.
CAACCACCACTAATTCCATCAAAATCAAACCACCCCCACACTCACCACCCAATTCACCATTACCATCACCCTAATCCCCACCACTTCCTCCACCCCAACAACCAACCAACCACTACCACCACTCCATCCTCCTTCAACATCATCAACATCATCACCATCCCCTCTCAAATTCTCTCTTTCCTTTCTATGTCGGCGGCTAGTCAGGGCCCAGTGGCCGTCGGGCCCCCTCCGCCGCGCCACCAGCCAGCCTCCCCTCTTTCTTTCTCCTCTTTTTTCTCTCTTTTTCTTTCTTTCCTCTGTTATTTTACTGTCTCTCTTTCTCTCTCTCTCTTATCTCAGTCTATATCTTCTCTCTCCTCTGCCTCATGTTCTTTGTCTTCTCTCTCTCCTCTCCCTTCAGTTCTCTCTCTTCTCTCTCTTTCTCTCTCCTCAAGTTATTCTCTCTCCTCTCTTTCTCTCTCCTTTGTCTTTCTCTCTAATTTCTCTCTTTGGTGTTTCCCGATATTCGTAACTGTGCCCGAGCCCTGGGTGCACGTACATGTTCCCGTGTACTAGTACAGTTATTTAGTTTTAGCAATTTGTGGGAAAATGGCTGTATAAATACTTGTATCGGTGTTATAAGTGTTGGATGTATATTTAGATGTATCTGGACTTGTATTGTGTATCTGGCTGTCCAATATATTATTGTAATTTATCTACATTTTGTATATTTTTGGACTAACATTGGTACAGGTATTTGGAGTAATGGTGGTGCAGGTTGTAGGTACTTTGGCTAAAGCCTTCGGGCAAACTATCCTTCGGGATTGCATTGTCTGAGAGATCACTTTGCAGGCTATTCAATAAGCATTTGAAGCCATTACCCTTTGGGTTTCGTGATAGCTTGGCGGGATGGTTGCCAGGTTACAGATACTGTCAGCTAAAGCCCTCCGACGAACTATCCTTTCAGGTAGGCGTCGTGAGATATCCGCTCTGCGGGCTTACCAAATAGAAACTGGCCTTATACCCTTTGGTTTCATGGTAGCTTCGCAGAGTGGTTAGCCCAATCAGTGTTGGTGGATCGAGTTGTGAATTGTTATTTATTATTTATTTATTTGTGTCGCTTGGGTGGTACTAATACTTCTGCACGTATCCACTTGGCCTTCTGGCCCCCACCAGCCTTTTGGCTAAAGCCCATTTCTCGGGCTACCAAATAGGCAATATGCCTTATACCCTCTGGGTTTAGTGGTAGTTGCTTCACGGTTTTCCATCTTCCGCCTGGTAGGCGAGCTTAGCACTCAGTGCTTTATCGCTAGACACGCCCAAGCAGAACTCTGTTGTACGACAGAATAGTGTTTTAACGCTCGAGTCGTTCCTGTAGTCCCGTTGTGCGCTTTAGCGATTAGTGTTGCTCGTTGACCTTGTCCCCGCACTAATTCGCCGCGCTTGTTTGTACGCTTGGCTATTTTTATATTATTCTATAGTTGTGAAGAGTTTGAAATATTTGATATGATCTATTCCTGAATCATGTTACCTGATTTGCATAGCACCTGATACCTGATACTGGGTATTAAATATTGACACTTGATACTAATACCTGTTACTTGATACTCTAATACTTGATTTAGTACATGAATATTTGACTTCATACTGTGACACCTGATTGTGACACCTGACTGATTATAATACCTAATTCATGATACTGCTTTTACGAGGACTTGACATAATTATTATACTGTTACCAGAAAACAGGTACTCCTAAACCCTATAACTGGGATACTCCTGATATTGTACTCTTGTTGATCCCCATAAACAGATTATGAATATCGGATTACTATGAATACACTCTGGACATTACACTAGACAATTTATAATAAATACTCAACGTACACTGGAGATGGGGAAACTGATGGACGCCTGCATGATGGCGTGTTTATAGTGGGGATTACTATACTAAAGTGTCGTGTTGGGTGCATTAAAGTGGCGTGTCGGGCATAATATAAATCCCGGAAGTAGTAGTCGGATCTCATGGGTTGTTGTCCAGGGCAGAGACGGAGCCCGCTATAAATATGATCCACCAAATTTTCATCAATTTCTAATAAGAACCGTCTTATTCATATGTGGATGTATGTGTACCGGTAAGACATCTAAACATATGAATCAGATGAAATAATAAGAATTTAATAACTAAACAATAATGAAATTAGGAACATGCGATATTTGGTCTCTCCTTCGTTCGGGTACTGATACTCACATATCAGATCCGAGTGAGTTCTGCCATAGTACAAACTCTAGTATGAACTGCCAGTAGCGTAAGACACTAGTAGGAGACGATTGGAATGGTGATACTGGTCATCATTATTGAATAATTCAACTCACTACACCTTACCCCGTACCTGACAAACTTAATTATCTAACAATAATAAGCCAGGAGCGGATGTTATTCAGTCACTCCCTCGTTTGAATAATGATAATCGATATCAGAGTTTGGATATGTTCTGTCGGAAGTACGATCTCCAGTAAGAACTGCCATTGGTATAAGACACTGGAGGGGAATGGCTAGAATAGCAGTGAGTATAATTATTGTTATATGATTAAGTTATCCTGACTACCACTTGTACACTAATCTACGTAACTGATACTCCTGATACTGGACTACATCTGCCACACTCTGTATACAAGGATAATAATATACATGTTTATAAGCAATTCGGGTTGTATATAACTCAGTTGTTGGTGACAACACTAAGCATTGTCCCAAGTATTTGGGGTATGCTACATGAAACAAGAGAATTACGCCGGATCGAGCACATGGATCAACTTTCTCCACTCATTCCTATCGAGCAATATGCCTTCATTAAACCTTTAGCCTCTATATCTTGTCGTATCACCTCCCTCCATGTTTTCTTCGATTCCCATGCGCTCTTTTAACTTGCCCTAATTTGATTACGCTCTATTCACCGACTGGCGCATCTGTAGGTCTATGCCCGCATATGACCAAACCATTGTAGGCGATTTTTTTCTCATCTTTTTTCTTTAGGGGCAACGCCTATCTTAGTACGAATATCCTCATTTCTTACCTTATCTCTCCTCGTGTTACCACCCATCCAACGAAGCATGCACATCTCTGTTACACTCATTTTCTGGGCATGATATCTCTTTATAGCCAACATTTTGTGTCATGTAACAAAGCTGACC